>JAQFVV010007029.1:132134-196017 GCA_028023455.1 Epiperipatus broadwayi | reverse complement strand
AGCTAACAAAAATGTGATCTTGTACTTGAAAGCAGTGATAAATAGGAAAAATAAAACGCTATCCCTCTCAATCTTATATGATTTCAAAATTTCCTTATAACTTTTTATTTTTTTTAAAATTACCTTTACCAAATCATTTGATATTTTTTCTATTTATTTAGTTGCTTTGTGTAACTAAACTCACATTCTTTTTCTTCTTAGTTTATTTGTAACTTTAATTTTTAAAAAATGCAAATAACTTCTTCTTATTTGTTTAATTAAATAGCTAAATTTTTTAGCTGTCTATGAAATGTAATATTATTTCTCAAGAAATTACACATATTTTATTTTTATTTTATTTTGTTTACATAACTCTCATAACTTTGTTTTATTTTCATTTGTAAACAAAAAACATGTTCCTATGATGTGGTATGTTGTGATGTGATGCATTGCGACATTTTCTTATACATTCAGGAATCTCTTAGCCACTATGCCCAGAGAAACTTCTTAGTCACATTACATTATTTTTCCATTCCCTATTCTATGTTTTCCTATATTCTCCTCTATCCTATCCATTTCCACAACATAATTTTTGTCAACTCCATAGCTTTTTCATTTAAATCCCCATTATCTTTTCCCAAATCTAACATAAAAACCAATAACTCACCTATAATATAATCACTTTGTTTATATTTATTCTTCCACAAAATTATTATTTGTAGCTTTTCTGCCTTGAGTCATTTACATTCAGTTAATAGATGCCTAAAATTTTCTATGCCTTCTTTATACAACTTGCAGAGTAAATCACAGCCATGGTTTTCCATTTACACATATATTCTCTTGTTGCTAAAGATCCTGATTCAGCCTTAAACATTAAACTAATTTCCTTGAAAATATCATAAATTAACTTGTACCCAATATTTCATTTATTTCTGTATACATTTAAACTCTATTGACTTTCCATACTAGTTCTGTATCATGCACCTATTCTTCTATCTCATTTGTTACCACTATAACACTCAACAATTCTCCTAACAGAATCATTCCACCTTCTGTATACATATACTACCATATGATGAAGTGAGATAAGATACACTGTGACCTCTCATTTTTCAGAGGGAAGAATCTCTCAGCAACCATCCCCAAAGAAGCCTGTTAGCCACTGTACCTTCTCTTTTTATTCTCTGCCCTACTTGCTTCTCTTCTCCATCCTGCTTCATCTCACTTCCATAAGATAATTTTTGACAACTCCATGGACTTTATATCAAAATCTCCCTTATCTTTTTCTAAACCCAGCATAAAATCAAAAACCCACATTCTATATAATCACTTTATTTTATATGTATTCCCCCACAACTTCATTATTTGTGCTCTTTCTCATTGCAGACATTTACATTCAATTAACAGACACATAATATTTTCTATGCCTTCCTTACAAAACGTGCAGACTAAATCATCCATAGTTTTCCTTTTATGTGAACATTCCATGGTAGTTAGAAGATCCTCATAAATTAACTTGCACTATCACTTTACTTCTATGTATATTGAAACTCTTTTTATCATTCATACTACTTCTCCACCTCTCCAACTCCTATTCTTTATTAATGCATTTATACTTATATTACATTCCTTTCCAGTATAAAATGCAACAATTCTCCTAACACAATCATCACACTGTATCTATAAGTATACCGATATAAATTATTTACACAATTCTTAGGCATACTGTACTATCTCTCTTATCCATTTTGTTGCCTGATCATTAATTCTTTACCCAATTAAATACTATTTTAGATATTCTCTTATTATTTATAAACTGAAATCTATTGAACATTATCATTTTGCTTTTTGCATCTCTCATATAAAAATGAAAATATTCCATTTCTCTTTGAATTGCCTCATTTGCTATCCACACATCTGTATCTAATGCATGTTTTCCTACTCCACTTTGTACATTTTCTAAGTAACCTAAAATCCATTTACAAACACATAATACATTGTTACCATATGATAACCCTGCTACTGCCACTCCCGTCCATACAATTTTAGCTATATCATATTTATTATATAAAAAACACTGTTAATTTCTTTATCATTCCCTTTTTTTTTCTTTGCTTCATTTATCAATTTTTTCTCTTACCCATCTAAACATTTTTTTTAATTACATAAGATGATTTCTACTGTTTATATCTCCCAATTAAAATTACTTGGTTTCTTTTTCTCCAGTATTATTCATCATTAGTTTTGATTTTTTTTTTTACAAAATTTAATCCCTATCTCTTGACAATATTAATTTTCATATCTTCCCTTGTATCTGTGCACAAGAAGACATCATCCACAAATAAAGAACCTGGTAATGCATATATTCCAATGCCACCTATGAAAGGTATCTCTATTTCTCTTCCTAGTCCTTCTATGGCTCTGTCCATTGCTTTCGAATACAACAAAAACAAAATAAGTGACATAGGTTATTCTTGCCTTAGTGTCACCCAATTTTTAACTTTAACTATTTCTATATTTCTTAATTAATATGTATAGTAATTATTGTCATACATTTTCTCAAATTATTAAACTCGTCCATAATCTATTTCCATTTACTCTATCATATGTGTTCTTTATATCTATAAAAACCATATATAACTGTCTACCTCTATGTATATTCATATCCATAAATTGGGTAAATACAAATAAATTACCTCATATACCCCTATACAATTAAAAACCTCCCAGTGGCTCCCTCAAGTGTTAATTGTTTCTCTGCTCTTACTAAATTATTACATTCTTCTATTTATTTTAAAAAATTACATTGGTAAAATTTTTTTAAAAAATTATAGATCACTACTACTATTATTTTTCAGTTGTTCCATCTTTTCTTCAAGCAAAAAGAGGAGAAAATGTTCAAATACAAGCCCCATATGGTTATAGCAATGCAGACACTAGACAAGAAGAGACGGATTTTTGAGCAAAAATCTTAAATTTATGAACATTATAATTATATAAAATATATATTTTGTATTTCAAAAACCAAAAACGCCTGTAGAATTGTTTACTACAGATATAAAATATTTAAATTGTTAAATACTCAATTGCTGGAAAACAAAAAAACATCAACAGCTGGGAAAGAAAAGTATAAAAACTTTGTATATATCTATTTCGTTTTTACAATATTTTGTATTTTGATAATTGCAACTTTTATATTACAGAGTTTAAAGAACATATATATAAATCTGCGCTCTCTTATCGTATACAGTATAGTTAAACTAATATTATATATAATAAATACTTTTTCTTGGCTTTGGGATAGCTATGGTGAAATAAATAAAAAAAAATTATTTATAAATCTTTTCTTTTGTTAATCAATTTTGTTTGATATTTGTAGTAATTTTTTTAACAAATAAATTTTATTTAATATTCTACCCTCCATTATGTGGAGGCTAAAGGTCCAAGGCTATTCTGGGTTGCTCATTTGAGAGTCATGCCATAAGTGTAAAAGCAAAAAATATCGCTGTGATTTTATTTTATGTGGGTTTTCACTGCAGTTGAAGAGCGTCACATTTCCATGGTTTACCTTTACATTTTTTTAACATACTTTTTTTAAAAAAAAGTTTGATTTTTCACATATTACAAGTTTATTAAATAAGAAAATAGAAAAAAAGTTGCTTTTGTAACAAAAATATCACCATAATGCTTGTTTTGACCGAAAGGAAGCTCAAACCCAGTGCCACCTAGTGGTATCATACACATTTAATTGAACAAATTTTATTTTTCATGGAATCTTATATTGAACTTTTAAATTATATTTATATGCTATATCTTTGAACGCTACTCAGTAAAGAGAAAATAATAATAATAAATAAATATATTTGTAATATTTCAGAAGAATTTTTTTTAATGCCATTTAATGTAAATATATTCTTAAGCGTAGCTTGTTAGTAAATGAATTCATATAATTACAAAATTAACATTATAACAAATAAAATATAATGAAGTGAGTTAATTTGTTATGATTTTTTTTTTAAAATGACATTTATCTGAAATAGTGCAATGAATTCTGGGAATTTCTCCGAACTTATTTTAATTTCCAAAACATCTTACTTATAAAAAAGTTGTATTTTAAATGAAAATCTTCCAGAATATTTATAGAAAAAAAGCAGGCCGATGTCATTTTAAGTTTTTCATAACATATTGGCATTATTTTTTAATTTAATTTATATTAGATACACGCACATGCATCTCTCAGCTTCACAACTGCTATTAAATGGCTGACAGTCAATAGAATTCCACACCTAACCTCAATAATTCATTTCTTACAAACCAAGCTTCCTAGAATGCTTTGCTCGTTATTATATTGTATAAATAGATAAATTCTCCACTAGTTAATAGCATACATTGTTTTTTTTGAAGTATGTCCTCCTACACAAAATTTTGGCTTGCTGGTGTTTGTTACTATTATGTGTTTGAATATATATATGTACACACACATACAAGCATACATATGCAATATATGTTTGTTGCATGTTAAAAATGCATATGCGTGTGTGTATATAACATATACGCACACACTAGATATGATTATTAATATTTGGCTCAATGAAATAATAAAAGCTTTATTTAAAAAGTTTTAATAAAAATTGTTGATTTTAAAAATTTTCAACATTTTTGAATATCTATATTTGTTTAATTTTTATTAGTACAAAACTTAGATACTTTTATAAAGATGTAAGTTTTCTTTTCATTTAAACTTGTTAAAGAATTGTTTTAAAATTTTATATATATATATTTTGTAGCCATTGTGTTCCTTTTTATTATTGTATGTGGTATTTTATTATTTATTCTTTATTTTTTCATCATATTATTTTGAACGGATATTTTGTTATTATTATTACTTTTTGAAATCAAATTTATTTATTGCAGTATATGCTTGTTTGCTTTTTCTATGTAATTATGATCAAAAGAGTGATATAAGGATGAACTGAAATTATGGAAAAAGAATTTATGAAATAAAGTGTTTTTAATAATAGTTGTTGTCATATTTTTGTACAATTTACGTTTATGTGCAGTAATCCTCCAGTATTCCTCACATTTCATATCAGGTCACAGATACCAAAATGTATAGACATTAATCAATGAATACATTTAAATATACACACATAATTATAGGTATGTGTAAATAAATATATATATTTTGAAAATGCATATGAAACACAAACACACACACACATATATATATATATATTGTAATCAAATTAAATAATTGGTCATTATTATTTTAATTCATTGCAACCAAATACTTATTATTAGCATTTATTCTCCTAAGACTTCAGACATTGGAAGCCATTGTAACTAACAAAACATACTAGTCCTTTTCCCTAGTGACGATTTTTTCAGACGCTCATTGCTAAGGTTTACAGCCTTGTTAAAACTATTACTGAAATAATAGTGAGCGTTTAATAAAATTTATAATAAATAATAGTTGTAACTGAATAAAAAATTGATAATGAAAATCAATAGAGTAAACAGATATATTTATTTCTAATAATAGATTCTTTCAACAAAGAATCATCCCCTTTCCTTTTTTCACATACATAAAACTCATTCATAGTCACACACTGGCACTAGTTGTAACTAATCAAAATATCAAAAATTAAATATCAAATATCATCAAGCTTGGAAAAAAAGGAAATCAAATCGCTTTACTTCTCTTTTGTTCAGTTTACTTATATGTATGTATATTATCTGGATGTTACTAGACTGTTTAAACCTAGATAAAGTTATAGCACATCTGTCCAAGTTACTGGTTCAAACCCAAATGGTACAATTTTTATTCCTCAAGCATTTGTATGAAGGGAAAACATCCTTATACTTTAGTTGTACAAATAAAAAGTATAATATTTTAATATTATAAATTCTCACTTAATATTTTTACTGGTGATATCAGCTCAGTTTAAGCACAATCGATTTATAGATTTATCAGATATGTAGATGGTAGTCATGTCTCTTTATATATCTCACAAATAACATATTGAGAATCATTATTTCTATGTATTGCCACTAGACTCATTTATTTAATCTGTCTATTTATAATAATGAAAATGATGATGATGATGATATATTTCCAGCCATAACTTTAAAATTAACTTACAACATTAAAATTTCATCTTTATAAACCTATAATTATTTCCTAAACATCATCACATTTAAGTTATGACACAACAATTACTATTTATCAGTGATGGTGAAAGATCATAATTAATAAAACAAAGAATAATTCATAATAAAGATATAGCCTCCTTTAATAAAACAAATTAACATTTATTATTGACTGATAAAGTATATATAATACAGATAAAACATATAATTAACAATGATAAATTGTTTACCCTTTAAATAACAATATTAATGATACTAGAATCTTCCCCCTTTTCCCTTTAATGACACTTTTCAATGTTTACATTATAGTATAATGTTGGTGCATCAATTTTTATAGTGAATAACTATAAATCTTATATCAAAAAAAATATTTCATTAAACAAATAAACACTATGTAAACACATACTTGCCTATTGCAAATGACATCCATTTTAACCGTTATAAATTTAAACATAATATATAAAAAAGAAATAATTAGAAAGGGATAGTCAGATTATAAAGAGATAAAAGCATTTACAGAAATAAGCTTCAAATTAACTATCTCCCCTTCTGACCAATCTCGGTCATCAATTATTACTTTAACAAATCTCACTCTCCCAATGCTAAAATCTAACAAATTTATCATTC
Organism: Epiperipatus broadwayi; assembly: GCA_028023455.1. NCBI lineage: Eukaryota > Metazoa > Onychophora > Udeonychophora > Euonychophora > Peripatidae > Epiperipatus > Epiperipatus broadwayi. The sequence goes on along the minus strand of JAQFVV010007029.1, from coordinate 189,261 downwards.
AGGCTCAACAGTTATACATGTGATTAAGCATAATTATATTACTACATGTGTGTATGTGTTGATCTGCATTATGAATAAAATATTACTTTTCTGACATATAATAAACAACATATTTCATAATTTTTGAATTGATTTACAATAATACATTTTATAAAAATAAATACATCAATAAATGGATACATATTACAATTTCAGAATACATAATATCAATACAAAAACTATTATTACTGAGAATCTTCTTCAATTAATTTTCATTTTAAGATTCAGAGATTTAAAAAAAGGTAAAGTGATTTGTTATTAAAAGATTTATTAATAGTCTTTGATAATAAACATATATAATTAAAATTCATACTATCATTTGTTCTTTTGAGGCACAATGATTTCACAGAGTCCCATGATTTAAAATTCAGCTTGTTGAAGGTTTAAATTTTGACAGTGGCTACACACTGATCTGTAACAGCAGTTTACTGAAAGAGTCCTATTCTTTTCTTGGCTTGGACTCACAATTATTTTACTGTGATGTTGATAAAATCACTTGCATCTATAGAGACCATTTGGCACTGGACAGGTTTCTTTGTTTCTTCTCAGCATAATTATTTTAATAGACCATAGACATTTGCAATTTTTTATATATTTAGCATTCTGCTTTGTGTTTAACCTCAGTAAATCACAAAAATGACATAGCATGATTTCACAAATTTCAGCATTTTTATTTATTATCTTTCCATTTAGATTTAAAAATACAGGTGAGCAATCAGTTTCTTATTTTTAGCAATCAGTCATAATATGTTTAATACTTTGGGTTCAAATTCTTCAGTTGTGTATGGTATAATGGATGGCTGGATAGGGCCCTAGACAACATATATATTTTCTTATCCAATAATTTTTGATCTAAAAAATTAAAAAAACAAAGTGTGATTTCTCTCTCCAGCATTTCAGTTTATTCCTTCCCAACAATTTAGTTTATTCTACCATCAGAAGATTTATTTTCAGCTTTTTATACAAGTTAGTCTCTTTAATGATTTCTCAACTAGAAAAAAAAACATATGTCTTTTACCAATTAAACCATTTAATTAAAGTCTTTTAAAATTGTCAACTTTTCTAAAATTAATTGTTGAGTCTTGCTCCCAAAATAATCTTTATTTCTTAATTATAATGGTTGATTAATGACTGTTTTTACACTTCCATATGTCCCCCTAAAATGGAACTCTATATCTTTTCCTTAATATACCTCTGATCTACGAATGTCAGCTGGATATTTTTGTGAAAAGATTAAGTAAAACTTTTAATCCTTTTCAGACTAAATAAAAACATAAATTGCTTCCCAAATAATATAATTCTTTACAAACAATATAGCTTTCCATAAAAATTATAAAATGATTTAGAATAAAACATTTTCTTTTAATATATGTGTAACTGTGTGTCTATGTAAATACAAGCACTCACAGATATTCACACATATAAAAAAACATGCCTATTCGAAAAAAATAATCTAAATAATATTAAAAGCTATAACTCAAAATTCAGAAAACAAATTAATAAGACTAGTAGAATTAAAGTATTATAGAAAGAATAGTAAAATTCATTAAATATGAATTAAATCTGAAGGTTAATAATCAAAATTAAGAAAAAACATTTATTGAATAGTTGGTGTCCACAGACAATTGTTTATATTTTTTTCACTATATAACTAATAGATATTTAAAATATGTGTTGTTTTTCTTTGATTATTAAAAAAATGTATTTTTTTAACATTCTGAAGTATTTTTGGGAAACAGTTATGTTGGGTTTGCACTCAATACCCTACAATTTATATATATATATATATATATATATATATATATATATATATATATATATATATATATATATATATATATATATATATATATATATATATATATATATATATATTGAGACAGAAACTTTCCAATCTTTTTCCATTTCACCATCAACCTAATGACCTACTCTTGTCTGAACTGGTTTCGAACCTATTTTAAATGTCAAAATGTGATATATAATTCGAGTGGTAAAACTTGCTATCATCGCCACCTGAATGGCATCATCCATTTACATACAAAAGTATGCTATAATTAGATTGATAAAATTATAGCATAGAAATACTCATAATTTGTTTAAAAAATGTTTATTAATGTATCAATCAATTCTTAATTATTATTATATTCATATGTGGATATAATAATAATAATGGCATAATGATTTGTATATATATTTAAGATTAAATAAAATTAGTATAAAATGTTTTCTTTAAAATATGTTTATGGTTTTCTGATTTAATATTTTATAGATATAAATGAAACTAAAGTATTTTTTTTAAATCTGTCCAATTTTTTTTTTTTTTTTTGTAACAACAGATATGTTAAAAGTTATTTATATCAGTTTAAAATAAAAGTCATTGGTTTATAATTAAAAATGAGAATTTTGGTTATAAGAAATCAATTAGTGACCACACCTGGGGTAAAAGTAAAATTTAATTTACTGATTGAATTTGTTTGCAACAAAAGAATTTATCATTAAATCAGAATACCATTACTATCTGATAAGCCTTAAAATTTTATAACACCTAAAAAAGAATTTAATTAATGAAATCGGAATCAAAATTATATAATTTATATATTGCATTTAAATTTTTTTTAATGTACATGAAATATAACCCCTCAGAGACTTTATAAGTAGTAGACAATCAGATTCTATGAGTTTGTTTAATTAAAAGTCAATTGTTCCTGAGACAAACGAAATTCCAAAATGTGTTAAGGCTTGGTAATTGGAAATGTATAAATAGGCAATATTTTAAGCGGAAAAAAAACTCCATCTTGCTTTTGAAGAGCTGTTACTATCCAAGCTAAAAATTGTTTAATTTCACCATGACCTGCTAAAAAGGTAGGAATACCATCATAAATCGTCTCCCAACTAAATAAAAGATGCCATAATCCACTAAAAGAACTCACCTTTGTTCCAGTTCAAGTACCTCAGTCCAGCTATATAGGACCTATTTAATATCGATAAAAAATCGCAGAGCTCTGTGTAAAATTCAAAATGATCGTTATTTCTTCAAAATCAGATTAGTTAACTATATTATTGTAAACTCTATCTAAATTGTTTTATAAATAATATTGGAATTCTATAAATGACCTACTTTTGCTAATTTTATTTATTAATTCAATATTTTGCTATATAACTTAATCACTGCAGTTATATTTATCTTTCTTTTGCTTATTTTAATTATTATTAATTATGCCTACATTTCGAACTGGAGATCATTTAATTACAGAATATGTTTTTTTAAAGATATAATTTAAAATTCTCGTATTATTATTTATTATAGTATCATTTTGCACACTGTTTCGAAACCCTATTTTATAAATAATGGCAATGCAGTTGTTGTTTTGTCATTTGTAAATTAATTAATGTAAATATAAAATGTGGCTTATAAATCCAAGTTTGCAACCTTTAATTTTTATGTTACTTAGAATTAAACTAGCCTGGAGTGTAATCATAAGTATATTTTTCTTATTAAAGTATTCATTAGTCCCTTAAATATACTCCCCCCTAAGAGTTTATTAATTATAGATAACTAAGAGATTGAACAGTATAAAGTTTATATATATATATATATATTCGTCAGTAGCAAGATACATATTTTTTATGTTACAGAAGAGTTGGCTCTTTTGATCAAGCTGATAAACTAGTTTTCATTTAATGTACGATATTTAATTTACAATATACTTCGGCTTGGCGGGTGTGAAATTTATTAATATTTTATCGTTGTGCTGTTTTATATATATATAAGATGGAGCCACGGTAAGTCCAGCCCATCTTCCTCTCTTATGGGTAGTGCAGTAGCTATGACTGAGCTAAGGGCCAGATTAGCACATAAGTCCCCCACCTCGTATGAACCAAATAAAGGTTCTGTTTTAGAAGCATGATGACCAGTTATTGGGTAAACCGGTGTTTGTCACGAAAACCCTAAAACTATTTATCTTTCCACAGAGCATTTTTATTATTATATTTTACTTGTGCGTCGCATATTAGTAAAATGGTTATAGCCAACTCTACCTCCATATTATGCAGTCATATTTTCTTTTTTAATTTTTTAAAGAGAAAAAAAATTCAATAGCTCATTCTAAGCTTTAAAAAAACAGATGAAAAACTGCTGCTAATGCCTCTCTTTAACTGACCATCTCTTTTAACTTTAAAGAGAATATTCGGCCAAAATAAACTGCCCATCATTTTAGCTTTTAAAAAAAACTGAATCTCTTTACCTTTAAAAATAAAAACTGCCTTAAAACGGAATATTCTGCTCAAAAAAACTGTTTAACTTTAATTTCCCATCTCTTTAAAGTTTAAAACAACTGCATCTCTTTTTTTAACTTTAACAACTGCGTTTATTAATATTGTTCCACTCTTTTTATATTCCAAATTTCTGATCAAAGAAAAAAAAATCGCCTCCTACCAATAGCTGTCATTTTGGAGATAGCAATCAAATTCACACAAGTTGACAGTCCTTAGCAATTAATAAGTATATTAATAATTACATTTATTCCATCAAAGCATTTCTTCCGTCTCTAGACATCCAAGATCCAGATAACACAAAACAATAAAGCTTGCAATCTATAGTCAATAAAGATTTGTGTAAAAATGTTTTTTATATTCATACAGCTGTATGCTCTTTCACACTACTTTCATCATACGTGTACATTTTTATCCATTAATCTACTGATTGTTTTTTATATTTTCCTTTCCTGTCTGTTTTATTTTAAAAAATAGAGTTAAATAATTGAAGGTTTTATTTAACAACAAGAGAATAATATATTCAATATTATTTATTACAACTTTCTATATTCATTACTGCTTATTAATCTATCATCTATATATATATATATATATATATATATATATATATATATATATATATATACAGGCACACATAAATCTATAACCATATTGTGTATTTAACATTAAATACAGATATTACATTTATCATAATCATTGTCATGTAATTACACTAGCTATGATATTTCACAACATTCAGGTAAATAACATTTTATTCTTGCATGTTTTAACAATGAAATAACAAACATAGAAATGCAAGCACATTAATGAGTATGATTCTTTATGCTGTTTCTGTGTTCAGCATGTGATGGTAAGCAAAGCCATTACAATACACAATAACTAGTGTGCTGTTTTGGTCAGTTATAACAATTATGCTATCTAAGGCAAAGCAGGTTACATCTTTAAGAAAATTTATCTGTAAACTTCTGCCGTTCTGTGAAATTCTTATTTTTGCCAGTCCACAGGTGTAAAACGGTTGAAGACCACTGCACTGTAGAAGCAATTCTTGCTCTGTTTTGATGTTTTTCTTTGTGTCTAATAAAGGATTTCTCATTAAGATTTGATAGATAACCATTCTTCGTGACAGTTTGTTCCGTATTGATCTTTTCATTTCCCAAATTTTTGGTAACTGAAGAAATCTCCTTTGCTCTGTTGCATAGTTGTAGTACAATTCAGAGTTTTGTGCTTGTGGTATGATTGGATGTATATGCCAAGTATTTAACAGTGTGTGTTGGTTTCCTATAAATTTTTACTTTTATTTTTCCAAGAAAGTATCAGAGTTTGGCAGTAGCAAAAGAAGTGAGATCTATTTATATTCTTCAGTCAAATCTATATATATAATTATTTTAAAACATATTTAAAATGCGTCCAATTTATTTAAATTAGAGATGTATGTCAATTGAGAGTTTATTATTTTAAATAATAAATCTTTCTTCCATAGAATCAGTCTTCTCTGTTTTGCCATTAAATGTATTAATCTTTAAAAAAACAACAACAATTTAACATTTCTCAAATTTTATATCAAACCTTTAAAATTATACATTACTTTCCTGTAATGATAACAGGCTTTTAAAGAAAAATAAAACGGAGCTACATTTATCAACAATTCTTGGACTCAAGTTTGCAATCGTATCAGAGCCATCTGCGGTATGCAAGACGCCACAAAAAAAAACATAATGGTATATTAACTTAACAAAAACTTACTAAAATAGTGTTTAATATAAAATTTAGTATGATGTTTTGTACCAAGTTTACTTCCAATGCTTTTGCACCATTTTCATGGTTTTTATGCTGAGAACATTAACCTTTTGCTGAAATGAATAGGATTTGATTTTTGATTCATTATATATTAATTCATTTTCTGTAATGAACCATACCTCTTTTTTCCTTTACATTTACGATCATTTAAATCTCTGCACACAATTTTTACAATAATGAGATCGCAACTGTGGCTGTGTTCTTTTTCAAGATTATGAGGGACTGATAAATTCACAGCTTCGGACGTTGACTTAGATTTTCTCTACATGAAGGACTGATGATTTCACAGCTTCGGACATTGACTTAGATTTTCTCTACATTAATAAATGATGAGTCATTTTAACTCTAAGACTTTCACTGGTTCTAAGAGCCCTGACTAAGGTCAGATTTATATAACTGCGCAAATGGAGTACCTGGGTTCAAAATCTTAATCATTGGATTTAAAGTCATTAACTTTTATAAATAAATAAAGATGATCTTGTATCATTAAAAATGGTCTAACAGATAAAAATAATCTAGATATTTGGAAGCACTACCCTACATGTGACACTGAAGTAGACAAAACAGAGTAGAAATTATACTCCTACTGCCCAGATGAATCGAAGTAGGAAAAATTATGTGATGCTGTTTGCTGTAAACAGATTTAACGTTTTTTCATAAACTAAAATCTGTTGCTAGAAAAAATTCATTAACTTTAAACAATCCCTTTTCTCTAAGAACTTGGTCCCTTTATTTCAAATCAGCAATTCTCAAGTAGTATTCTGAAAACGTATCTTAAAAATTTTAAAAAAAATCAAAAGTAATTATAATATAATCATGAACACACATAATTTATTAAATATTTTTTGGAATATTTTATAATTGTTTAAATTTTATATTGGACTATGACTGATTGAATCAATAGTAACAAATATCACTAATAAATTCTTCTACATCAGTGCTGCCATCTATTTCAAACTTCATTAGTAATAGATGCTACTGCTTTTAAAATTCCTATCCGGTGTTGTCTTATTGATATCCCTATTCTCATTTCAGGCTTATGGTCATTATCAATGATTAACTTTGGCGCTCTCTGTTGATAAAGGTTACAAACCAGAAATCCTGTCTAGATTATGAATAGGATAGTGCTGAAGTGAAATTTGGAATTTTAACTGCTAAACTCTAACACCTATTAATTAGTTAAGCTTATTATAGAAGCTCTGTGAAATCTGGGGTTATAAAATGTATTTTATATCAATCCTAGATAGGGACTACCACTTTCTTTTTTGCTTCTTCATTTTTCCTCATATTCTTTTTAATCTTCTTTTTATTCTTTTCTTATTTCTCATATTATTATTTTTCTTTATATTCTTTATTTTATTCTGTTCCTTTCATTTCTATTTTACTTCTTCTACTTCTTAATCTTCTTTTTCTTACTTTTACATTTTTGTTATTATTATTATTATTCTTTTTAGTTCTTTTTATTGTTCATATTTTCGTTCTGCTTCTTCTTTTTTTCTTCTTCAACATTTTCTTATTCTTTTTCTGCTCCTTGTCTTTTTTATATTTATTTCCCACTTCATTCTTCTTCTTTTAGTCCTTTTTATTGTTATTTTTCTTATTATTATTGCCCTTTTTTCATCTTGTATTCTTCTTCTTATGTTGTCTTCTTATACATATTATTTTTTCTTTTGTTTCTTCTTATTTCTCTTCTAATTGACCTTTTTATCTTCTTATTATTTCTCTTCTTGTTATTCCTTTTTAGTTGTTATTTTTCTTATAGTTTTTCTTCCTTTTCTTTTTATTCTTTTCATCTTCTTTTAATTCTTTTTATTTTTCTTCTTATTGTTGTTATTTTTTATTCTTTTTCTTGTTATTATCCTTTTTAATTTTCTTCATTATCTGACACTTATTCTTCTGCCTCTTTTTATTCTTCAACCTGTTTCTATACTTTTTATTTTTCTTCTTATTCTTCTTTGTATTTTTTGTTATTTACTTCTTATTTTTCTTCATCTTTTTGGCTTCTTATTTTTATTGCTCTGATATTTTATTCTTCTTATCATTCTTCATCTTCTCTTTTCTATTCTCCTTTTTATCCATCTTCATTTTCTTATTTTTTTTTGCTATTTTTTTTTTATTCTTTTTTTTCAACTTTTTTATTAAAAAAATATGTGCATCACACCTTTTCAATAGTGGAAATATTTCCAGTTTTTGTCATTTGTAGTTACAACTTGTTTAGTTTTTCTCAAATGTAGTGGTAAATTGTTAAGTTCATAAATTTGAAAACATTTATTTTTCTCTTTGTTCTTATTTTGTTTATTCTTATTTTTCTCATTTTATCCTTATATTTAACTTTGTTGTTTTTTTTGTTTTATTCTCTTATTTTTTTCTTAATATTCTTCTTGTTCTTGAACTTTTTATTTTTTTTCAATTTCTTCTACTTATTATTATTATTATTATTAATTTATTTGTTTTTAATTCATTTTCTTTGTCTCATTATTCTAGTTTTTCTTCTAATTCTCTTTGTTTTGTTGTTATTATTATTATTATTTATCTTTTTATTTTTCCTGTTCTTTGAATTTTTCTAATTCCTATTCTTATTATTTTTATTCTTTATTTAATTCTTATTTTTTCTTAATGTTTTTCTTATTCTTCTTATTCTTAGTATTGTCCAGTTTCTTTTTTTTTTACTTCTTCTTTTTCAGCTTCTTATTTTTATTGTTATTCCTTGATTTTCTTCTTATTGTCAAATTTCTTTCTTCTTATTCATCTTTTTTTGCCTGTTCTTTTAATTATTATTTAATATCTTTGCTTCTTATTATCATTGTTTATTGTCTTCAACATCACCTTTTTCATTTCTTTTCTTTTTAATATGGTACGTCTTATTTTTTCTTAGCTTTTTTTTTATTCTTACATTTTCTGTTGTTGTTTTTATTCTTATTCTTATTATTGTGTTTCTTATTTTTTTAATTATTTTTCCTCCTCAGTTTTCTTATTCTACATTTTATTACTTTTCTTATTATTCTTCTTGTTATTCTTCATCTATTTACTTTTCTTCTACATCTTATTGTTCTTCTTTTTTTCAATTCTTATACTTATTATTATTATTCATTTAATTTTTTATTTATTATTTTCTCTACTAATATTCTTGTTTTTCTTTGTTTTATAATTCTTATTTTTATTTGTTATTTATTTTTATTCATTTTCTTCTTTTTTATTCTACTTATTCTTACTTTTTGTCTTCTTTTTTCTTATTTTTATTTCACTTTCTGCTTATTGCTCTTATTACTGTTATCTACTTTCTTCTTATTCTTCTTGTTTGTTTATATTTTTATTTTTATTTTACTTTTTTCTTCTCCTGTTTCTTATTATTTTACTTGTTATTATTCTTATTCCTTTTAATTTTTCTTCTTATTGTTCTTTTCTTTTATATTTGCTTTCTTCTTCTTTGGTTCTTAATGACATTATCTTTATATTTTGAATTTCTTCACTTCTATCACCATCTTCTTATTCTTTATTCTTTTTCCTCAAAGTTATTCACTTCTTACCATTCTTTGAGTTATTGTTTTTTTTCATTTTCTTTTTATTCTTCTCATTGATATTTTTCTTATTTATTTAACCTTCTTCTTTCTTGTCTTTTTTATTCTTCCAATTTTATTCTTACTATTATTCTGCTCATTTTTCTTGTTTTATCATTATTGTCTATCATCTTCTTCTTTTTGTCCACCATCTTTTTTCTATTTTACACGTTTTTCTGTTTATACTTTTTCTTAATTTACTTGATACTTTTTTCTTATTATTTTTTCTTTTTGTATCGTTTGTCTTTTTTTGTTCTTAATTACATCATGATTATACTTTTTCTTCACCATCATCATCTTATTTTTATTCTTATTTTATTTCTCATTCTTTTCTTACAATTTTTGTGTTATTCTTCATTTTTGTATTCTTCTTATTCATTTTCTTATTTATTCTTCTTATCATCTTTTATTGTTTTTCCAATTCTTTTTATTATTTTTAATCCCTTTGTACTTCTTATTTATTTTTTACTCTTCATCAGCTTCTGATTGTACATCTTTTTATTCTTTTTAATTTTTATTATTATTCATATTCTTCTACTTATTATGGTTCATCTTTGTATTATTTAATTTTGTATTATATCTATCTGTTTTCTTCTTAGTTTTATTTATTTATTTGTATTCTTCTTCATTTACTTCTTATTGTTATTCTTCTCATTCATCTTTTACTGGTTCTTCTTATCTTACTATTCTTCTTGTATTTCTTCATCTTTTTCTTCTTCTAAGTCTGCATTTTCTGATGCTTTATCTTATTATTTTTACTTTTATTATTTTAGTTATTTTACTTATATTTTTTTTAATTTTCTTTGTTTTTTATTCTTTTTCTTTTTTTTTCCATTCACTTATTCTTTTTTATTCTTTTTTGTTCTTAATCATGTTATTATTATTATTATTTTATTCTTCATATTTGTATTGTTTTTATTCTTTTTTATCATTATCATTCTTATACGTATCCTTCTTATTCTTTTTATTTTTTATCTGATTATTCTTATTAATGTTATTAAACTTATATTATTTTTATGTTTCTGATTTTATTTTGTATTCTTTAGATTTTTTTATTATCTTCATAAGCTTATTTGTTGTTCATATTATTCTTATTATTTTTCATCGTCTTTTTCTGCTTGTTATTTTTCTTTTTTTATGTTTTGTCTGTTTTTTTCTTTTTATTTTTTATTCTGCTTCTTCTTAACACTAACCTTCTTAGACTCTTGTATATTCCTCATATTCACATTCTTTTTATTTTTACTATTCTGTGTCTTCTACTTATTTTTATTTTATTTTGTTATCCTTTTTTTTTCTTAATCTTCTTACAGTTCTTTTTTATAGTTTTCATATTCTTGCTATCAAGCTTTTTACTCTTATTTTTCATTCCTTTATTCTTTTACTTAACATTGTTATTTTTTCTTATTATGTTTCTACTTCTTATTTGTGTTCTTCATCATCTTATTTTTTTTATTGTTTTTGTATTTTTTTACAACATCTATTCTTCTCGTTACATTTAATCATATTCTTCTTTTATTATTTTTATTTTTATATTCTTCTTGTTCTTCATATTATTATTATTTTCTTTATTTTTTCATACTTTTTATTTTCTTATTATTCTTTTCATTCTCCTTCTTTATCATATTTTTTTTAATCTTCACCTTTTTCTTATTCTTACTTTTCATATTTTTCTTATTCTTGATTTTGTCTTTTTCTATTTTCTTCTTATCCTTATTTTTAGTTTTCTGCTTATTCTTTTTCTTATTATTAATATTTGTCTTATTGTTAACTTTTGTTAAATATCATATTCTTATTCTTTTTTTTATTTTTAATATTTGTCCTATTTTGAACTCTTCGTAAATATCTTATTTTGTTTTTTCATTCTGCTTATTCCTTTTCTGTTGATTTTTTCTATTTCTCTTATTATTGTTCTTATTCTACTTCTCCATTCTTCTTCTTCTTCTTCATCTTCTTGGTATCTTATTTGAAAAAATTGTTATATTCACTACAATGCTGCAAATATAATTTTAATTCATTTAATTATTTTTTGTTAACAATCATACTAGTTTATATCAAAACTAATATTTTAACATCATTCATCTTTTCTGCTGATTACAACTTTATCCTTACATGGATTGTTACAATATCCATTTTATTCCAATTCCCATCTCTTCATTAACATTAACTATAATATAAAGTTGATAGTAACATTCTGATTATAAACTATGACTAGAACATCAACTGTTTAGTAAAATATAATGCACAGTACATTTCAACAAACACATATAAACCGCATAGATAATTATATATATATATATATATATATATTAGAATGTATAAATTCATTATATATAATTAAATATATATATATATATATATATTAGAATGTATAAATTCATTATATATAATTAAATGTATGGATTGTGATAAAAGTAATGTAAATATGACTTATATAGGAACAAGTAAGAATAAATTAAAAACTAAATTAAGGCAGCATTTACATGATAAAAAATCTGCTATATATATTCATAAAATGGAATTTAAGCATGAAAATTTTGATATAAGGCCATTAGAATGCATTACAAATTTTAAAGAGAGAATAAAAAAGAGGACGTATATATAGATCAGTACAAAGCAGTATTAAATAGAATGTTAATAAATAGAGATAAAAATAAGATAATATAGGAATAATATATAAAAATAAAAAAGGGGGAGGGTTATAAAAAGAATGCTAATGGGTAAAGATTTAGAGAATAGATAATAAATTTATATAAGAAGAGTATTAATTTATAAAGGTAATTTAAAAGGAATAAATAAAGATAGGAAAGGTGGTAAATAATTGTATTTGTAGATTATAATAATATTATGGTTTTATTTGAATATTATATATTTGGAATGTATTAATATTTTATTTATTTGTGTTATTATTTTTAATAATGTGAAAGCTAAACACCTTCAAACAGATACGCTTTGTTATTATTTTTGTTTTCTATTTTTGTTTATTTTATTATTATTATTTTTTTTGAAGGAAACTTATATTGACTACAGAATGTAGTTGAAATGTTGTATGGAAGGAGAAAGAAAATTATAGTTAGGAATAAAAGAAGTTTTAAAAAGAAAAAGAAATGTTGAATTTATATTTTAATTAGTTAGTTAGTTAGTTAGATAGTTAGTTAGTTAGTTAGTTAGTTAGTTAGGTGGTTAGTGAGTTAGTTAGGTAGTTAGATAGTTAGTTAGTGAGTTAGTTAGTTAGTTAGGTCATTCGTTCATTCCTTCATTCATTCATTAGTTTGTTCATTCATTAGATCATTTGTTAGTTTGATCATTCATTTGGTAGTTCGTTTGTCCATTAGTTCCTTCATTTGTTAGTTCCTTCATTCATTTGTTTGTTCATTCCTTCATTCGTTCATTAGTTAGTTCATTCGTTTGTTAGTTTGCTCTTTCATTTGTTCCTTCATTCGTTATTTCGTTAGTTCATTTGCTAGTTAGTTAGTTAGTTAGTTTATTAGTTAGTTAGTTAGTTAGTTAGTTAGTATTTAGTTAGTTAGTTAGTTAATTAGTTAGTAGTTAGTTAGTTAGTTAGTTACTTAGTTAATTAGTTAGTTAGGTAGTTAGTTAGTTAGTTTTTTAGTTAGTTAGTTTGTTTGTTAGTTCATTCATTCGTTAGTTCGTTCATTCATTAGTTTGTTTGATCGTTCATTCATTTATTAGTTCATTTGTTAGTTTGTTCGTACATTCATTTGTTCATTCATTCTTTCGTTAGTTTGTTCATTCATTAGTTCATTTGTTAGTTCGATCATTCATTTGGTAGTTCCTTCATTCATTAGTTCCTTCATTCATTAGTTCCTTCATTCATTTGTTCGTTCATCCCTTCGTTCGTTCATTAGTTAGTTTGTTCATTTGTTAGTTTGCTCTTTCATTCGTTCCTTCATTCGTTATTTAGTTAGTTTGTTCGCTAGTTAGTTTGTTTGTTAGTTAGTTAGTTAGCTAGCTAGCTAGCTAGTTAGTTAGTTAGTTTGTTAGTTAGTTAGTTAGTTAGTTAGTTACTTAGTTAATAGTTAGTTAGTTAGTTAGTTAGTTAGGTAGGTAGGTAGTTAGTTTGTTAGTTAGTTCTTTAGATAGTTAGTTACTTAGTTTGTTTGTTAGTTCATTCATTCGTTAGTTTGTTCATTCGTTAGTTTGTTCGATCATTTGTTGATTCGTTAGTTCGTTCGTTCGATCATTCATTCTTTTGTTTGTGAGTTCGGTCAATTGTTAGTTCATTAGTTCATTCATTCATTAGTTTGTTCCTTAGTTCATTTGCTCCTTCATTCGTTCATTAGTTCTTTTGTTCCTTAGTTTGTTCGTTCATTAGTTCGTTCGATTGTTTGTTCGTTAGTTCGTTCATTAGTTAGTATGTTTGTTAGTTCCTTCATTCTTTAGTTCCTTAATTCATTCGTTCATTAGTTAATTTGTTCGTTCATTAGTTAGTTTGTTAGTTCATTCATTTGTTAGTTAGTTCATTAGTTCGTTCATTAGTTCATTAATTAGTCTGTTAGTTCATTAGTTAGTTAGGTAGTTAGTTAGCTAGTTAGATAGTTAGTTAAGTAGTTAGTTAGGTAGTTAGTTAGTGAGTGAGTTCATTCTTCTGTTCATTCCCTACTTCGGTTGATCCTTCATTCATTCGTTAGTTGGTTTGTTCAGTCGTTCGTTAGTTTGTTAGTTCATTCCTTTGTTAGGTTGTTCATTCATTAGTTCATTCATTCATTTGTTCATTAGTTAGTTAGTTCATTTGTTCGTTAGTTGATTCGTTTGTTCATACATTAGTTTGATCTTTCAATCATTAGTCCATTTGTTCATTCATTAGTTCATTTGTTAGTTTGTTTGTTTGTTTGTTCGTGCATTTATTTTTTCATTCATTCGTTCATTCTTTCATTCATTAGTTAGTTCATTCGTTAGTTTGCTCTTTCATTCATTCGTTAGTTCATTTGTTCACTAGTTAGTTAGTTCGTTAGTTCATTCCTTTGTTAGTTTGTTTGATCATTTGATTGTTCATTCGTTAGTTCATTTGTTTTTTTGACCGTTTTTTCGTTCGCTAGTTCGGTCATTCATTAGTTTGTTAGTTTATTCATTAGTTCATTCGTTCATTTGTTCATTAGATCATTCGTTCATTCATTCATTGGTTTGTTCGTTCATTAGTTCATTCATTCGTTCATTCATTTGTTAGTTCCTTCATTCATTTGTTAGTTAGTTAGTTAATTCATTCGCTCATTAGTTCGTTCATTCGTTAGTTAGTTAGTTAGGTAGGTAGTTAGTTAGTTAGTGGGTTAGTTCATTCTTTTGTTCATTCTTTACTTTGTTTGATCGTTCATTTATTCGTTAGTTGGTTTTTTTGGTCTTTTGTTAGTTCATTAGTTCATTCATTCAATAGTTTGTTCGTTAGTTCATTCATTCTTTCGTTAGTTAGTTAGTTAGTTCCTTCATTTGTTAGTTCCTTCGTTTGTTCATTCATTAGTTTGTTCCTTCAATCATTAGTCTGTTCGTTCATTCATTAGTTTGTTCATTACTTTGTTTATTTGTTCATTCGTTCATTCATTTTTTCATTTGTTCATTCTTTCATTCGTTAGTTAGTTAGTTCATTCATTCATTAGTTTGATCTTTCATTGATTCATTTGTTCATTAGTTCATTTGTTCATTTGCTAGTTAATTAGTTAGTTAGTTAGTTAGTTCATTCCTTTGTTAGTTTGTTCATTTCTTAGTTCATTCCTTTGTTAGTTCGTTTCTTCATTAGTTCATGGGATCCTCCATTACTTCATTAGTTCGTTCGTTTGGTCGTTCGTTCATTATTTCGTTAGTTCAATCATTTGTTAGTTTGTTCATTCGTTCCTTCATTAGTTCATTTGTTTGTTTGTTCATTCATTAGTATGTTCATTAATTCATTCATAAGTTCGTTTGTTAGTTCATTCATTCATTCATTGCTTCGTTCATTAGTTCATTTGTTCGTTAGTTAGTTGATTCATTCATTCGATCATTTGTTCGTTCGTTAATTCATTCGTTAGATCGTTCATTAGTTCATTCATTTGTTCATTCAATCATTTATTAGTTCTTTTGTTAGTTCGTTCATTCATTTGGTAGTTAGTTCATTCGTTAGTCCACTCTTTCGTTCGTTCGTTCATTTGTTAGTTCATTAGTTCATTCAGTCGCTAGTTAGTTAGTTAGTTTGTTAGTTCATTAGTTTGTTCTTTCATTAGTTAGTTAGTTTGTTCAATCATTCGATTGTGCATTTGTTAATTCATTTGTTGGGTCTTTCGTTCATTCAACTGTTTGTACAATCTTTAGTTCAGTCATTCATTAGTTAGGAGTTTGTTCCTTTGTTTGTTAGTTTGTTCATTTGTTCGTTCATTAGTTAGTTCATTCATTAGTTCATTCATTAGAATGTTCATTCATTCGTTCATTAGTTCCTTTATTTGTTAGTTCCTCCCTTTGTTCATTCGTTAATTCATTTGTTAGTTAGTCAGATAGTTCATTTGTTCATTACTTCGTTCGATTGTTCATTTGTTTGTTAGTTTGTTCGTTTGGTCAATCATTAGTTCATTAGTTCATTTTTTCGTTTGTTGGTTCATTCATTTGTTAGTTCATTCATTCATTCATTTGTTCGTTCATTACTTCTTTCATTAGTTCGTTTGTTCATTCATTCATTAGTTCGTTTGTTTAATCGTTCGTTTGTTCGTTAGTTCATGCGTTCATTTGTTAGATCACTCTTTTGTTTGTCCATTCGTTTGTTAGTTTGTTCATTCATTCACTAGTTCATTCACTAGTTCGTTCATTTGTTAGTTTGTTTGTTAGTTTATTTGATAGTTCATTCGTTCGATAGTTCATTCATTTGGTCATTCATTCATTTGTTCAGTCGTTCATTATTTTGTTCATTCGTTCATTCATTAGTTCGTAAGTTCATTTGTTCATAAGTTTGTTCATTTGTTAGTTCATTCATTTGTTCATTAGTTCGTTCATTCATTAGTTCATTCATTTATTTGTTCGTTCAATTGTTTGTTCATTTGTTAGTTCGGTCATTTGTTAGTTTGTTAGTTCGTTCGTTCATTCGTTAGTTCATTCATTAGTTCAATTATTAGTTCGTTCATTCATTAGTTAATTCGTTCATTCATTTGTCAGTTTGTTTGTTTGTTAGGTAGTTTGTTCGTTTGTTCATTAGTTCGTTCATTTGGTAGTTCATTGTTTCATTCGTTCTTTAGTTCAAACTTTCATTTGTTCATTCATTAGTTCATTCATTCATTTGTTCGCTAGTTAGTTAGTTAGTTCGTTGGTTAGTTCATTAGTTCATTCCTTCATTTGTTTGTTTGATCATTCGATCATTCCTTCATTTATTCATTAGTTCTTTCATTCATTCGTACGATCGTTTGTTCATTTGTTAGTTCTGTTGTTCGTTAGTTCGGTCATTTGTTTGTTCATTTGTTCATTTGTTAGTTCATTCAATCATTCATTAGTTCATTTGTTCATTCGTTCCTTCGTTCTTTCATTTGTTCATTCATTCATGTGTTAGTTCATTCATTAGTTAGTTAGTTAGCTCATTAATTTTCTAGTTAGTTCGTTCATTCATTTGTTAGTTCATTCGTTTGTTAGTTCCTTCATCTGTTCGTTCATTAGTTTGTCAGTTTATTCGTTAGTTCACTCTTTCGTTTGTTAATTTGTTTGTTAGTTAGTTCATTCATTCATTTGTTCATTCATTAGTTAGTTTATTTGTTCATTCATTAGATAGTTCATTAGTTCATTAGTTTGTTCGTTAGATAAGTAGTTAGTTAGTTATGTAGTTAGTTAGTTATTTAGTGAGTTAGTTACTTAGGTAGTTATTTAGTTAGGTAGTTAGGTAGTTAGTTCGTTAGTTTGTTAGTTCATTCATTTGTTCGTTAGTTCATTCATATGTTCATTTTGTCGTTCATTTATTTGTTTGTTCATTCATTTGTTAGTTTGTTCATTCGTTAGTTCGTTTGTTTGTTTGTTCATTAGTTCGTTAATTAGTCTGTTAGTTCATTAGTTAGTTAGGTAGTTAGTTAGATAGTTAGTTAGTTTGTTAGTTAGTTAAGTAGTTAGTTAGGTAGTTAGTTAGTTAGTTAGTGAGTTAGTTCATTCTTTTGGTCATTCCTTATTTGATCATTCATTCGTTCGTTAGTTGGTTCGTTTGGTCATTTGTTAGTTTGTTAGTTCATTCGTTCATTAGGTTATTCGTTCGTTAGTTCATTCATTCATTCGTTCATTAGTTATTCAGTTCATTTGTTCTTTAGTTTGTTTGTTTGTTTATTCATTAGTTTGTTCCTTCGATCATTAGTCCATTCATTCATTCATTAGTTCATTTGTTAGTTTCTTTGTTTGTTTGTTCGCTAATTCATTTATTCTTTCATTCGTTTGTTCATTCTTTTGTTCGTTAGTTAGTTCATTAGTTTGCTCTTTCATTCATTCATTAGTTCGTTTGTTCACTAGTTATTTAGTTAGTTCGTTAGTTCATTCCTTTGTAGTTCTTTCAATTGTTCACTTGTTCATTTGTTAGTTTATTCATTCATTCTACCATTTTTTCATTTGCTAGTTTGGTCATTTGTTAGTTCATTATATTGTTCATTAGTTTATTCGTTCATTTGTTCATTAGATCATTCGTTCATTGGTTCATTAGTTAGTTCGTTCATTCGTTTGTTGGTTTGTTCATGCATTAGTTCATTCATTTGTTTGTTCATTCGTTAGTTCCTTCGTCCCTTAGTTCCTTCATTTGTTCATTAGTTAGCTAGTTCATTTGTTCACTCATTAGTTTGTTCATTTGTTAGTTAGTTAGTTAGGTTGTTAGTTAGTTAGTAGGTTAGTTCATTCTTTCATTCATTCATTACTTCATTTGATCATTCATTCATTCGTTAGTTGGTTTGTTCAGTCTTTTGTTAGTTCATTAGTTCAGTCATTCATTAGTTCATTCGTTTGTTAGTTCATTCATTCGTTCATTAGTTAGTTCGTTTGTTCGTTTGTTAGTTCCTTTGTTTGTTCAATCATTAGTTTGTTCGTTACTTTGTTTGTTCATTCATTTATTTGTTTGTTCATTCTTTCATTCATTAGTTAGTTAGTTTGTTCATTCATTAGTTTGATCTTTCATTTGTTCATTAGTTTGTTCATTCATTCACTAGTTAATTAGTTAGTTAGTTCGTTTGTTCCTCCATTAGTTCCTTTGTTAGTTCATTCATTCGTTAGTTCGTTCTTTCGTTAGTTCATGTGATCCTCCATTACTTCATTAGTTCATTCCTTCATTAGTTCGGTCGTTCATTATTTTGTTCATTAATTCATTCATATGTTCGTTCGTTAGTTCATTCATTTGTTCATTCCTTCATTTGTTAGTTCATTTGTTTGTTCGTTAATTGATTCATTCATTCATTTGTTCAATCATTCATTCGTTCATTAGTTCATTCATTAGATCATTCATTAGTTTGTTCATTTGTTCATTCAATCGTTCATTAGTTCTTTAATTAGTTTGTTCATTTGGTAGTTAGTTCATTCATTAGTCCACTCTTTCGTTCGTTCATTTGTTAGTTCCTTAGCTCATTCATTCACTAGTTAGTTAGTTAGTTCATTAGTTTATTAGTTTGTTCTTTTGTTAGTTAGTTAGTTCGTTCATTTGTTCGATCATTCATTTGTTAGTTCACTTGTTGGGTCTTTCGTTCATTCAACTGTTTGTACAATCTTTAGTTCAGTCATTCATTAGTTTGTTCATTTGTTTGTTCGTTAGTTAGTTTGTTAGTTAGTTCATTCATTAGTTCATTCATTAGTATGTTCATTCATTCTTTCGTTAGTTCCTTCAATTGTTAGTTCCTTTCTTCGTTCATTCGTTAATTGGTTTGTTCATTCATTTGTTAGTTAGTTAGTTAGTCAGATAGTTTGTTTGTTCGTTACTTTGTTTGATCATTTATTTGTTTGTTAATTTGTTCATTCGGTCAATCATTAGTTCATTAGTTCATTTGTTTGTTGGTTGGTTCATTCATTTGTTAGTTCATTCATTCGTTCGTTCATTAATTCTTTCATTAGTTCATTCGTTCATTCATTTGTTAGTTCGTTAGTTCATTTTTTTGATCGTTTGTTTGTTCGTTAGTTCATGCATTTGTTCATTAGTTCACTCTTTTGTTTGTCCATTCATTTTTTTGTTCATTCACTAGTTCATTCATTCATTAGTTCATTTGTTAGTTTGTTTGATAGTTCATTTGTTTGTTAGTTCGTTTGTTTGGTCATTCATTCATTTATTCAGTCATTCATTATTTCATTCATTCATTCATTCATTAGTTCATTTGTTAGTTTGTTCATTCATTTGTTCAAAAGTTTTTTCGTTCATTAGTTCATTCATTCATTTGTTAGTTCATTCATTCGTTCATTCGTTGGATTGTTTGTTCATTTGTTATTTCGGTCATTCGTTAGTTCATTAGTTTGTTCGTTAGTTCATTCATTAGTTCAGTCATTAGTTCGTTTGTTCATTAGTTCATTCGTTTGTTCATTTGCCAGTTTGTTCATTCATTTGTTAGTAGTTTGTTCTTTTGTTCATTAGTTCATTCGTTTGGTAGTACATTCATTCATTCATTCCTTAGTTCAATCTTTCATTTGTTCATTCATTAGTTTGTTCGTTCATTTGTTCGCTAGTTAGTTAGTTGGTTAGTTAGTTTGTTAGTTAGTTAGTTCGTTCCTTCATTCATTCTATCATTCGATCGTTCGTTTATTTATTCATTAGTTCTTTCGTTCCTTTGATCGTTTGTTCGTTCGTTAGTTCTGTTGTTCATTAGTTTGGTCATTTGTTAGTTCATTTGTTCATTCATTCATTCATTCATTTGTTCATTAGTTTGTTTGTTTGCTCCTTCGTTCTTTTGTTTGTTCATTCATTCATGCGTTAGTTCATTCATTAGTTATTTAGTTCATTCATTCATTTGTTAGTTAGTTCGTTCATTTGTTCGTTCGTTTGTTAGTTCATTCGTTTGTTAGTTCATTTGTTTGTTAGTTCCGTCATCCATTTATTCGTTAGTTTGTCAGTTCATTCATTAGTTCACTCTTTCGTTTGTTAGTTCGTACATTAGTTAGTTCATTTGTTTATTCGTTCATTCATTAGTTAGTTCCTTTGTTCATTCGTTAATTAGTTTATTAGTTCATTACTTCATTCGTTAGTTCATTAGTCAGTTAGTTAGTTAGTTAGTAGTTCGTTAGGTAGTTAGTTAGTTATTTAGTTAGTTAGTTACTTAGTTACTTAGGTAGTTATTTAATGAGGTAGTTAGTTAGTTAGTTCATTAGTTCATTCATTTGTTTGTTAGTTCATTTGTACATTCATTTTGTCATTAATGTATTTGTTCATTTGTTTATTCGTTAGTTTGTTCATTTGTTCATTAGTAAATTTGTTCGTTTGTTCATTGGTTAGTTCGTTTATCCATTTGTTCATTAGTTCCTTTGTTCATTAGTTCCTTCATCCATTCATTTGTTCATTAGTTAGTTCATTCATTTGTTCATTAGTTTGCTCTTTTGTTCATTAGTTTGTTTGTTCGTTAGTTCATTTGTTCATTCGCTCTTTCATTAGTTAGTTTGTTAGTTCATTTGTTAGTTAGTTCATTAGTTCGTTAGTTCATTCATTAGTTCATTAGTTAGTTAGGTAGTTAGTTAATTAGTTAGTTAGTTATGTAGATAGTTAATTAAATAGTTAGTTCATTAGTTCATTTGTTAATTCGTTCATGAGTTCATTAGTTAGTTTGTTCTTCATTAGTTCGTTCATTTGGTAGTTTGTTCATTCGTATGTTAATTAGTTCACTATTTTGTTCGTTCATTTGTTTGTTCACTAGTTAATTAGTTAGTTAATTAGTTTGTTAGTTAGTTAGTTCTTTAGTTAGTTAGTTAGTTAGTTTCTTCATTAGTTCATTCATTCGTTAGTTAGATCGTTCGTTAGTTTGTTCGATCTTTCATTCATTCATTAGTTCATTCGTTAGTTCGTTCATTCTTTTGCGCATTAGTTTGGTCATTTGTTAGTTCATTAGTCCGTTCATTAGTTTGTTTATTCAATAGTTCAATTGTTAGTTTGTTCATTAGTTCATTTGGTCATTCGTTTGCTCCTTTTTTCCTTCATTAGTTTGTTTGTTTGTTCCTTCGTTTGTTGGTTCTTTAGTTTGTTCGATCACTCATGTGTTAGTTCATTTATTCGTTAGTTTGTTTGTTTGTTAGTTTGTTAGCTACTTCATTCTTTAGTTCCTTAATTAGTTTGTTCGTTAGTTAGTTTGTTAGTTCATTTATTCATTAGTTAGTTCATTAGTTCTTTCGTTAGTTCATTAATTAGTTCGTTTGTTCATTAGTTAGTTAGGTAGTTCGTTAGTTAGTTAGTTAGTTAAGTAGTTAGTTAGGTAGTTAGTTAGTTAGGTAGTGACTTAGTTCATTCTTTCATTCATTCATTACTTTGTCTGTTCATTCATTTGTTCGTTAGTTGGTTTGTTTGGTCATTCATTAGTTCGTTAGTTCATTCATTCATTAGTTTGTTCATTCATTAGTTCATTCATTCATTTATTTGTAAGTTAGTTTGTTCATTCGTTCATTAGTTCATTTGTTTGTTTGTTCATTAGTTTGTTTCTTCGATCATTAGTCCGTTTGTTCATTTGTTAGTTCATTCATTAGTTTGTTTGTTCATTCATTCTTTCATTCATTAGTTAGTTAGTTTGTTAGTTCACTCTTTCAATCATTCGTTAATTCGTTCATTCGCTAGTTACTTAGTTAGTTAGTTGATTCCTTTGTTAGTAAGGTTGTTCGATTGTTCGATCGTTCAATCATTCATTCTTTCATTCTTTTGTTCAATCGACCATTCTTTCGTTTGACCGTTTTTTCGTTCACTAGTTCGGTTGTTCATTAGTTCATTAGTTAGTACATTCATTCATTCGTTCGTTAGATCATTCATTCATTTGTTTGTTAGTTAGTTAGTTTGTTCATTTGTTCGATTGTTCATTAGTTCAATCATTCATTTGTTCGTTCGTTTGTTCCTTCATTTGTTAGTTCCTTCATTTGTTCATTTGTTAGTTAGTTTGTTCATTCATTCGTTCGTTAGTTCGTTCATTTGTTAGTTAGTTAGTGACTTAGATAGTTAGTTAGTAAGTTAGTTAGTTTGTTAGTTAGTTAGTTAGTTAGTTAGTGGGTTAGGTAGTTAGTTAATTAGTTACTTCTTTAGTTAGTTAGTTTGTTTGTTAGTTAGTTAGTTAGTTAGTTAGTTAATTAGGTAATTAGTTAGTTAGTTAGTTAGTTTGTTAGTTTATTCGTATGTTCGTTTCTTCGTTCATTTGTTTGTTTGTTTGTTTATTCATTAGTTTGTCTATTTGTTCGTAAGTTACTTTGATCCTTTGTTTGTTAGTTCATTCATTCATTTGTTCATTAGTTCTTTCTCTGTTTGTTCGTTTGTTAGTTAGTTAGTTTGTTCATTTATTAGTTTACTCTTTCGTTTGTTAGTTCTTAGTTCGTTCGTTCATTTGTTCAATAGTTCATTCAATCGTTCATTTGTTAGTTCATTTGTTCAGTAGTTTGTTTGTTTGTTCGTTTGTTAGTTCCTTCATACTTTAGTTCCTTAATATGTTCGTTTGTGAGTTAGTTTGTTCATTTGTACCTTTGCTCCTTCGTTCGTTCCTTAGTTCATTCTTCCTTAGTTCGTTCGTTTGTTCATTAGTTAGTTTGTTTGTTAGTTTGTTTGTTTGTTCATTTGTTAGTTACTTTATTCTTTAGTTCCTGAATTTGTTTGTTAGTTACTTTGTTTGTTTGCTCATTCATTCATTCATTAGTTAGTTCGTTCATTCATTAGTTAGTTTGTTAGTTCATTCATTAGTTCGTTAATTAGTTTGTTAGTTCATTAGTTAGTTAAGTAGTTAGTTAGTTAGTTAGTTAGTTAAGTAGTTAGTTAGGTAGTTAGTTAGTTAGTTAGTGGGTTAATTCATTCTTTCATTCATTCGTTACTTCGTATGATCATTCATTCTTTCATTAGTTGGTTCGTTCCGTCTTTCGTTAGTTTATTAGCTCATTTGTTCGTTAGTTCCTTCGTTCGTTAGTTCATTCATTCATTCATTTGTTACTTAGTTCATTCATTAGTTCATTCGTTTGTTCATTCATTAGTTTGTTCCTTCGATCATTAGTCCATTGGTTCATTCGTTAGTTTGTTTGTTACTTTGTTTGTTCATTCATTTTTTCATTTGTTCATTCATTTGTTCTTTCATTCATTAGTTAGTTCATTCATTCATTAGTTCGCTCTTTCATTCATTCATTTGTTCATTAGTTTGTTCATTCCTTTGCTAGTTAATTAGTTAGTTAGTTAGATTGATCGTTCCTTCAATAGTGTGTTTGTTAGTACATTCATTCGTTAGTTCATTCCTTCTTTAGTTTGTGTGATCCTCCATTACTTCATTAGTTCATTCATTTGATCGTTCGTTCGTTAGTTCGGTTGTTTGTTAGTTTGTTCATTCATTCGTTCATTAGTTCATTCGTTTGTTCATTCATTAGTTCTTTCGTTTGTTAGTTTGTTCATTCATTTGCTCATAAGTTCATTCATTCGTTAGTTCATTTATTCATTCATTCCTTCATTCATTCATTAGTTCATTCATTCCTTCATTAGTTGATTCATTCATTTGATCGTTTGATCATTTGTTCATTAGTTCATTCATTAGTTTGTTCATTTGTTCATTCATTCATTCAGTAGTTCTTTCATTAGTTCATTCATTCATTTGGTAGTTAGTTCATTCGTTAGTCCACATTTTCGTTCGTTCGTTTGTTACTTCATTCATTCGCTAGTTAGTTAGTTAGTTAGTTTATTAGTTAGTTAGTTCATTACTTCATTCCTTCGTTAGTAAGTTCATTTGTTCGATCGTTCATTTCTTAGTTCATTCGTTAGTTCTTTCATTCGTTTGACTGTTTGTTCAATCTTTAGTTCAGTCATTCATTAGTTCGTTAGTTTGTTTTTTCGTTCATTTGTTCTTTTGTTCATTCATTAGTTTGTTCGTTAGTTGATTCATTCATTAGTTCGTTCATTAGTATGTTCATTCATTCATTCATTAGTTATTTCCTTCATTTGTTAGTTCCTTATTTTATTCATTTGTTAGTGAGTTAGTTTATTTGTTAATTTATTCGTTCATTCGTTAGTTAGTTAGTTAGTCACATAGTTCATTTGTTCATTATTTCGTTCAATCATTCATTCGTTCGTTAGTTTGTTTGTTCGGTCGATCATTAGTTCATTAGTTAATTTGTTCATTTGTTCATTTATTCATTTATCAGTTCATTCATTTGTTCGTTCATTAGTTCATTCGATCATTCATTCGTTAGTTCATTTGTTTGATCGTTCATTAGTTCATGTGTTCATTTGTTAGTTTACTCTTTTATTTGCCTGTTCATTTGTTTGTTTGTCTGTTCATTTGTTCGGTAGTTTGTTTGTTCATTAGTTCATTGGTTAGTTCATTTGATAGTTATTCATTCATTAGTTAGAATGTTTGGTCATTCGTTTGTTTGTGTGGTCATTCATTAGTTCATTCATTCATTTGTTCATTAGGTCGTACATTCGTTCGTTCCTTCATTAGTTCGTTTGTTCATTTGTTCATAAGTTTGTTCATTTGTTAGTTCATTCATTCGTTCATTAGTTCGTTTTTTCATTAGTTTATTCATTCATTATTCGTTCATTTATTCATTTGTTAGATTGGTTGTTCGTTAGTTCGTTAGTTCATTAGTTCATTCGTTAGTTCAATGGTGAGTTTGTTTGTTTGTTTGTTAATTTGTCAGTTCGTTGGTTCGTTTGTTAGATAGTTTGTTCATTCGTTCATTAGTTTGTTTGTTCATTCATTCATTATTTTACTTTTTTATTCATTTGTTTGTTAGTTCATTCATTCATTTGTTCACTAGTTAGTTAGTTAGTTCGTAAGTTAGTTACTTCAATAGTTCATTCCTTCATTCGTTCGCTTGATCGTTCGTTCGTTTATTCATTAGTTCTTTTGTTTCTTCGTTCGATCATTGGTTCATTCATTCATTAGTTCGGTTGTTCATTAGTTCGGTCGTTTGTTAGTTCGTTTGTTCATTCGTTAATTTGTTCATTCATTCATTTGTTTATTAGTTTGTTCGATCGTTCATTCATGTGTTAGTTAGTTAGTTCAGTCGATCATTTGTTTGTTCCTTACTTTGTTCATTTGTTCATTGTTTTTTTGCTCATTAGTTAGTTTGTTCATTTGTTCATTTGTTAGTTCACTTTTTTGTTTGTCAGTTCGTTCATTCATTAGTTCATCTGTTCATTTGTTCATTCATTAGTTAGTTCGTTGTTTGTCAGTTAGTTTATTAGTTCATTCATTAGTTCGTTACTTTGTTCGCTAGTTCATAAGTTAGTTAGGTAGTTAGTTAGTTAGTTAGTTAATTAGTTAGGTAGTTAGGTAGTGAGTTAGTTAGTTAGTTCTTTAGTTAGTTAGTTTGTTCATTAGTTCATTCATTCGTTACTTCATTCATTCATTAGTTTGTTCAATCTTTTGTTCATTCATTAGTTCATTCATTCATTTGATCGTTTGTTCTTTTGTTTGTTAGTTCGGTCATTCATTAGTTCATTAGTTCGTTTATTTGTTAGTTCGTTTGTTAGTTCATTCATTAGTTCATTCATTTGTTGTTTAGTTTGTTTGTTTGTTAGTTTGTTCGATTGTTCATGCATAAGTTCATTTGTTCATTAGTTTGTTTGTTCATTCGTTTGTTAGTTCCTTCATTCTTTAGTTCTTTAATTTATTCATTTGTTAGTTGGTTTGTTCATTCATTCATTCGTTCGTTCATTAGTTAATTTGTTAGTTCATTTATTCGTTAGTTAGTTCATTAGTTCATTAATTAGTTTGTTAGCTCATTAGTTAGTTAGGTAGTTAGTTAGTTAGTTAGTTAGTTAGTTAGTTAGTTAGTTAAGTAGTTAGTTAGTTAGTTAGTTAGTTAGTGAGTTAGTTCATTCTTTCATTCATTCATTACTTTGTTTGTCCGTTCATTCGTTTGTTAGTTGGTTTGTTTGATCATTCATTAGTTTGTTAGTTCATTTGTTTGTTAGTACGTTCATTCATTAGTTTATTCATTCGTTTGTTCGTAAGTTAGTTTGTTCATTCCTTCATTAGTTCATTTGTTTGTTCATTCATTAGTTTGTTCCTTCGATTATTAGTCTGTTCATTCATTCGTTAGTTCATTAGTTAGTTTGTTTGTTTGTTCATTCATTCTTTCGTTTATTAGATAGTTAATTCACTAGTTCACTCTTTCAATCATTCATTAGTTCGTTCATTCACTAGTTACTTCGTTAGTTTGTTCATTTGTTTGTTAGTTTATTCGTTCAATTATTCAATCATTTGATCATTTGTTCGTTAGTACTTTCATTCATTCAACCATTTTTCATTCACTAGTTCGGTCATTCCTTAGTTCATTAGTTTGTTAGTTAGTTCGTTCATTCTTTCGTTCATTAGATCGTTCATTCATTTGTTCATTAGTTAGTTCGTTCATTAGTTCATTCATTCGTTAGTTCATTCATTCATTCATTCATTCATTAGTTCCTTAGTTTCTTAGTTCCTTCATTCGTTCATTAGTTAGTTTGTTCATTTGTTTGTTCGTTAGTTTGTTCATTTGTTAGTTAGTTAGTGAGTTAGTTAGTTAGTTAGTTTGTTTGTGCATTACTTTGTTAGATCATTCATCATTCATCAGTTTGTTCGTTCAGTTGTTCATTAGTTCGTTAATTCACTTCTTCAGTAGTTTGTTTGCTTGTTCATTAGTTCATTCATTCATTTGTTCATTATTTCTTTTGTTTGTTCATTCGTTAGTTTGTTCATTCATTCATTCTAGTTCATTCATTCATTCATCATATTATTTTTGATTATAATTATTTAGTATTAGTTTTATTTTATTATTATTATTATTTTTATTATTTTGTTCATTATTATTTATGTTATTATATTCCTTCATTATTCAATCATTCATTTCTACTTTTTTTTTTATTCTTTCTTCCTCTTTCTTTGTTAATTTGTTTTTATTTTGTTAGTTAGTGAGTTAGTTGGTTAGTTAGTTAGTTAGTTAGTTAGTTTGTTAGTTAGTTAGTTAGTTGGTTAGTTGGTTAGTTACTTAGTTAGTTAATTAGTTAGTTAGTCAGTTAGGTAGTTAGTGGGTTAGGTAGTTAGTTGGTTAGTTAGTTACTTTGTTAGATAGTTAGTTCATTTGTTAGTTCGTTCGTTCATTAGTTCATTCGTTAGTTAGTTCATTCGTTAGTTAGTTCATTCAATAGTTCGTTCATTCGTTAGTTAGTTTGTTCATTCGATCGTTCATTTGTTCCTTACTTCGTTCATTCGTTCATTGTTCATTTCACTCATTAGTTAGTTTGTTCATTCGTTAGTTCAACTTTTTGTTCATTACTTCATTTGTTCATTAGTTCGTTTGTTCATTTGTTCATTCATTAGTTAGTTCATTAGTTTGTGTGTTAGTTAGTTTGTTGGTTTGTTCATTAGTTCATTAGTTTGTTCGTTAGTTCATAAGTTAGTTAGGCAGTTAGTTAGTTAGTTAGTTACATAGTTAGTAAGTTAGTTCATTCTTTCATTCGTTTGTTACTTTGTTTGATCATTCATTTGTTTGTTCGGTCGTTCGATAGTTCGTTACTTGATTCATTCATTATTTTGTCCATTAGTTCTTCATTCATTTGTTCATTAGTTTGTTCATTCGTTAGTTAGTTTGTACGTTCATTTAGTTCATTCATTAGTTTATGTTTCGATCATTAGTCCGTTTGTTCATTAGTTACTTAGTTACTTAGTTAATTCGTTTGGTAGTTTGTTCATTCATTCGTTCTTTAGTTCAATCTTTCATTCGATAGCTTGTTCATTCATTTGTTCGCTAGTTACTTAGTTAGTTAGTCCATTCATTAGTTAGTTCATTAGTTAGTTTGTTCCTTCTTTCATTTGTTCATTTGTTCATTTGTCAGATCATTCGTTTGGTAGTTCATTTATTCATTCATTTGTTAGTTCACTCTTTCGTTCATTCATTCGTTCGTTCATTTGTTCCTCAGTTAGTTAGTTAGTTGGTTGGTTGGTTGGTTGGTTAGTAAGTTAGTTAGTTAGTTAGTTAGTTTGTTTGTTCGTTAGTTCATTCATTTGTTAGTTCATTCATTCGTTAGTTTTTTCGATTGTTTGTTCATTCATTAGTTCATTTGTTAGTTCATCTGTTCATTCGATTGTTTGTTCTTTCATTTGTTAGTTTGGTCATTCGTTAGTTCATTCATTAGTTTGTTCATTTGTTAGTTCATTCGTTAGTTTGTTCATTAGTTTGTTTGCTCCTCCATTTGTTCATTAGTTCATTCATTTCTTATTTCATTTGTTCGTTAGTTTGTTTGATCATTTGTTCATTAGTTCATTCATTCATTAGTTTGTTTGTTTGTTCGTTTGTTAGTTCCTTAATTCGTTCATTAGTTAGTTTGTTCATTTGTTCATTCATTAGTTAGTTTGTTAGTTTGTTTATTCATTAGTTAGTTCATTAGTTTGTTAATTAGTTTATTAGTTCATTAGTTAGTTAGGTATTAGTTAGTTTGATAGTTAAGTAGTTAGTTAGTTAGTTAGTTAGTTAGTGAGATAGTTCATTCTTTCATTCATTCATTACTTTGTTTGTCCGTTCATTCGTTTGTTAGTTGGTTTGTTTGGTCATTCATTAGTTTGTTAATTCATTCATTTATTAGTACGTTCATTTGTTCTTTCATTCATTCATTCGTTCGTAAGTTAGTTTGTTCATTCCTTCATTAGTTCATTCATTTGTTCGTTCATTAGTTTGTTCCTTCGATCATTAGTCTGTTTGTTCATTCATTAGTTCATTCATTAGTTTGTTTGTTTGTTCATTTATTCATTCATTCTTTCATTCATTCTTTCGTTCATTAGTTAGTTAGTTCATTAGTTCACTCTTTCAATCATTCGTTAGTTTGTTCATTGACTAGTTACTTAGTTAGTTAGTTAGTTAGTTTTTTTGATAGTTTGTTAGTTCGATCATTCGATCATTTGATTGTTTATTTGTTAGTACTTTAATTTGTTCAACCATTCTTTCATTCACTAGTTCAGTCATTCGTTATTTCATTAGTTTGTTAGTTAGTTCATTCATTCATTCGTTCATTAGATCGTTCGTTTGTTTGTTCGTTAGTTAGTTTGTTCATTCATTAGTTCGTTCATTCGTTAGTTCATTCATTTGTTCGTTTGTTCATTAGTTCCTTCATTTGTTCGATCGTTAGTTAGTTTGTTCATTCGTATGTTTGTTAGGTCGTTCATTTGTTAGTTAGTTAGTTAGTGAGTTAGTTAGTTAGTTCGTTTGTGCATTACTTTGTTAGATTGTTCAGTCATTCGTTAGTTCATTCATTCAGTTGTTTGCTAGTTCATTAGTTCATTTGTTCAGTAGTTCATTTGCGTGTTCATTAGATCATTCATTTGTTTGTTCATTATTTCTGTTGTTTGTTTGTTCATTAGATCATTTGTTCATTCATTCATTAGTTCATTCATTCATTCGTTAGTTCGTCTGTTTGATCATTAGTTAGTTCGTTCATTCGTTAGATCATTCATTACTCTGTTCATTCATTCGTTAGTTCGATTATTCATTCATTTGTTCGTTCTTTTGTTCGTTAGTTCATTCATTCCTTCATTAGTTCATTCGTTCGTTTCATACTTTTGTTTGTTCATTTGTTCTTTGCTTCACTCTTTTGTTCGTTAGTTCATTCATTCATTCATTTGTTAGTTAGTGAGTTAGTTGTTTGGTTAGTTAGTTAGTTAGCTAGTTAGTTAGTTAGATAGTTACTTAGTTAGTTAGTTAGTTAGTTTGTTAGTTAGTTGGTTAGTTGGGTAGTTACTTAGTTAGTTAACTAGATAGTTAGGTAGTTAGTGGGTTAGTTAGTTAGTTAGTTACTTACTTTTTTCGTTAGTTATTTCATTTGTTAGTTCGTTCATTCATTAGTTCATTCATTAGTTAGTTCGTTCGATAGTTTATTCATTTGTTAGTTAGTTTGTTCGTTCGATCATTCATTCGTTTCTAACTTTGTTCATTCGTTCAAGGTTTGTTTCACTCATTAGTTAGTTTGTTCGTTCGTTCATTCGCTAGTTCGATTTTTTGTTTGTTAGTTCATTCGTTCATTATTTTGTTTGTTCATTTGTTCATTTATTAGTTAGTTCGTTAGTTTGTTAGTTAGTTTGTTAGTTTGTTCATTAGTTCATTAGTTTATAAGTTAGTTAGGTAGTTAGTTACTTAGTTAGTTTGGTAGTTAGTTAGGTAGTTAGTTAGTTAGTTAGTTAATTCATTCTTTCATTCGTTTGTTACTTTGTTTGATCGTTCATTTGTTCGTTCAGTTGTTCGATAGTTTGTTACATCATTCATTTCTTATTTTGTTTATTAGTTCTTCATTCATTCATTCATTAGTTTGTTTGTTTGTTAGTTACTTCGTACATTCATTAGTTCATTCATTAGTTCATTCCTTCAATCATTAGTCCGTTCGTTCATTCATTAGTTAGTAAGTTATTTAGTTAATTTGTTTGGTAGTTCATTCATTCATTCATTCATTAGTTCAATCTTTTGTTCATTCATTTAATAGTTCGTTCATTCATTTGCTTGCTAGTTAGATAGTTAGTTCATTCATTAGTTAGTTCGTTAGTTAGTTTGTTCCTTCTTTCATTTGTTCATTTATTCATTTGTCAGTTCGTTCTTTTGTTAGTTAGATTGTTCGTTCATTCGTTAGATCCTTCATTTGGTGGTTTATTCATTCATTCATTTGTTAGTTCAATCTTTTTTTGGTTCATTCCTTCGTTCATTTATTCCCCAGTTAGTTAGTTAGATGGTTGGTTAGTAAGTTAGTTAGTTAGTTAGTGAGTTAGTTTGTTTGTTCGTTAGTTCATTCATTCGTTAGTTCATTTGTTCTTTAGTTTGTTCGATTGTTCATTCATAAGTTAGTTCATTTGTTAGTTCATCCGTTCATTCAATCGTTTGTTCTTTCGTTTGTTAGTTCAGTCATTTGTTAGTTCATTAGTTCATTCATTAGTTTGTTCATTCATTAGTTCATTCATTAGTTTGTTCATTAGTTCGTTTGCTCCTCCATTTGTTCATTAGTTCATTCATTTCTTATTTCATTCCTTCGTTAGTTTGTTCGATCATTTGTTCGTTAGTTCATTCATTCATTAGTTTGTGTGTTTTTTCATATGTTAGTTCCTTCATTCTTTAGTTTCTTAAATCATTCATTTGTGAGTTAGTTTGTTCATTCGTTCATTCATTAGTTAGTTTGTTAGTTCGTTTATTCGTTAGTTAGTTCATTAGTTTGTTCATTAGTTCATTAATTAGTCTGTTAGTTCATTAGTTAGTTAGTTAGATAGTTAGATAGTTAAGTAGTTAGTTAGGTAGTCAGTTAGTTAATTAGTGAGTTACTTCATTCTTTCATTCATTTGTTACTTCGGTTGATTGTTCATTCATTCGTTAGTTCTTTAGTTAATTCGTTCATTAGGTTGGTCATTTGTTAGTTCATTCATTTGTTCGTTTGTTAGTTAGTTAATTTGTTTGTTAGATCATTTGTTCTTTCATTAGTTTGTTCCTTTGATCATTAGTCCTAATGTTCATTTGTTAATTTGTTCATTAGTTTGTTTGTTTGTTCATTCATTCATTCATTCTTTCGTTTGTTCGATCTTTCATTCTTTAGTTAGTTAGTTTGTTCGTTCGTTAGTTCACTCTTTAATTTGTTCATTCATTCATTAGTTGGTTCCTTCGTTTACTAGTTAGTTAGTTAATTAGTTTGTTTATTAGTTTGTCCCTTTGTTAGTTTGTTTGATCATTTGATAATTCTTTCGTTAGTTCATTCGTTAGTTCTTTTGTGGTTCAACCCTTCTTTTGTTCGCTAGTTCAGTTGTTCATTAGTTTGTTCATTAGTTAGTTCATTCATTTGTCCATTAGTTTGTTCATTCATTAGTTAATTCATTCATTCATTCGTTAGTTCCTTTGTTCGGTAGTTCTTTCATTTGTTCATTAGTTAGTTAGTTCATTCATTCAGTCGTGCATTAGTTAGTTAATTAGTTAGTTAGTGAGTGAGTTAGTTAGTTAGTCCTTTTGTTCATTACTTTGTTCAATTATTCATTCATTTGTTAGTTCATTCATTTGGTCGTTCATTAGTTTGTTTGTTCATTTGTTCATTACTTCATTCGCTTGTTCATTACTTCATTCATTTGTTCATTTATTAGTTCTTTTATTTGTTCATTCATTAGTTCGTTCATTCATTCATTCGTTAATTCATTCGTTAGTTTGTTTGTTTGATCATTAGTTAGTTAGTTCATTCATTTTTTCATTTGGTAGTTTGTTCATTCATTCATTAGTTCGATCGTTCGTTCATTCGTTCGTTCTTTTGTTTGTTAGTTCATTCATTTGTTCATTAGTTCATTTATTCATTCGTTACTTTTGTTCATTCATTTGTTCTTTAGTTCACTCTTTTGTTCGTTAGTTCATTTATTCCTTCATTTGTTCATTAGTTAGTGAGTTAGTTAGTTAGTTTGTTAGTTAGTTAGGTAGTTAGTTAGGTAGTTAGTTAGTTAGTTCATTAGTTAGTTCATTCTTTCATTCGTTCATTACTTCAATTGATCGTTCGTTCGTTTGTTCATTCGATCGTTCATTAGTTTGTTAGTTCATTCATTAACTCATGAGTTAGTTAGTTAATTAGTTAGTGAGTTAGTTAGTTAGTTAGTTCGTTTGTTCATTACTTCGTTTGATCGTTCATTCATTCGTTAGTTCATTCGTTTGGTCATTCGTTAGTTTGTTTATTCATTTGTTCATTACTTCATTCACTTGTTCATTAGTTCATTCATTTGTTCGTTCAATAGTTCTTTCATTTGTTCATTCATTAGTTCATTCATTCATTCATTCATTAGTTCATTAATTAGTTTGTTTGTTTGATCATTAGTTAGTTAGTTCATTCATTAGTTCATTCATTTTTTCATTTGTTAGTTTGTGCATTCATTCATTAGTTTGATCATTCATTCGTTCTTTTGTTTGTTAGTTCATTCATTCGTTCATTAGTTTATTTATTTATTCTTTACTTTTGTTCATTAATTCGTTCTTTAGTTCAATCTTTCATTTGTTAATTCATTTAGTCCTTCATTCGTTCATTAGTTAGTGAGTTAGTGAGTTAGGTTGTTAGTTAGTTAGGTAGTTAGTTAGTTAGTTAATTAGTTAGTTCATTCTTTCATTCATTCGTTACTTCATTTGATCATTCATTAGTTCGTTCATTCCATAGTTCATTAGTTCGTTAGTTCATTCATTAGTTAGTTCGTTCATTAGTTCATTCATTCATTCGTTCATTCGTTCATTAGTTCCTTCATTTGTTTGTTCATTAGTTAGTTTGTTCATTCATTAGTTCATTCATTCATTCATTCATTAGTTTGTTCCTTTGATCTTTAGTCTGTTCATTCATTCGTTAGTTTGTTCGTTCATTAGATTGTTTTTTCTTTCGTTCATTTGTTCATTCATTTGTTTGTTCATTCATTTGTTCTTTTGTTCATTCATTCTTTCATTCATTAGTTCATTTGTTCATTCTATAGTTTATTTGTTCCTTTATTCATTCGTTAGTTCATTTGTTAGTTTGTTCATTCATTAGTTCAATCATTAGTTCATTCGTAAATTCAATCGATCGTTCGTTCTTTCATTTGTTAGTTTATGCGATCCTCCATTACTTCATTAGTTCATTCATTTGGTCATTTGTTAGTTCGGTCATTTGTTAGTTCATTCATTCATTCATTCATTAGTTCATTCATTTGTTTATTTGTGAGCTCGTTCATTCGTTCGTTAGTTTCTTCATTCATTTGTTCATAAGTTGGTCATTTGTTCATTAGATCGTTCATTCGTTTGTTCATTCATTACTAGATTCACTTGATGGTTCTATCGTTTGTTTGATCATTCGTTCATTAGTTTGTTCATTAGTTCATTTGTTAGTTCATTTGTTTGTTCGTTAATTCGTTCAATAGTTTGTTCGTTTGTTTAGTAGTTAGTTCATTCATTAGTTCACTCTTTTGTTCATTCATTCATTAGTTCATTTGTTCGTTTGTTCGCTAGTTAGTTAGTTCATTAGTTAGTTCATTCGTTAGTTCATTACTTCTTTAGTTAGTTAGTTCATTCGATCATTCATTTGTTAGTTCATTCGGTAGTTCTTTCATTTGTTCGACTGTTCATTCAATATTTAGTTCAGTCATTTGTTAGTTTGTTCATTTGTTCATTAGTTTGTGCATTAGTTTGTTCATTCGTTTGTTTGTTCATTAGTTCATTTGTTAGTATGTTCTTTCATTTGTTCGTTAGTTAGTTCCTTCATTGGTGAGTTCCTTTCTTCATTTGTTTGTTAGTTAGTTAGTTTGTTCATGCATTTGTTAGTTCATTTGTTTGTTCATTAGTTAGTTAGTTAGTTAGTCAGTTTGTTTGTTCGTTACTTCTTTCGATCATTCATTATTTTGTTAGTTCTTTTGTTTGGTCAATTGTTAGTTCATTAGTTCATTTGCTTGTTCATTCATTTGTTAGTTCATTCATTTGTTTGTTTGTTCGTTCATTAGTTCTTTCATTTTTCGTCTGTTAGTTCATTCATTCATTCGTTAGCTCGTTCATTCCTTAGTTTGTTTGTTCGTTAGTTCATGCATTCGTTTGTAAGTTTGTTTGTTAGTTCACTATTTCATTTGTCCGTTCATTTGTTTGTTATATCGTTTGTTCATTCGTGAGCTCATTCGTTCATTAGTTCGTTCATTTGTTAGTGCTTTCCATCACTCATTAGTTCATTCGTTTGGTCATTTGTTTATTCGTTTGTTTAGTCGTTCATTAGTTAGTTCAGTTGTTCGTTCATTAGTTTGTTCGTTAGTTTGTTCATTAGTTTGTTCATAAGTTTGTTTGTTCATTCATTCATTAATTTTTTGTTCGTTAGTTCATTCATTCCTTCGTTCGCTCGATCATTTGTTCGTTCGTTAGTTTGGTCATTCATTAGTTCATTAGTTTGTTTGTTAGTTCATTCATTAGTTCAATCGTTAGTTCATTTGTTCATTAGTTTGTTCATTCATTTATTTGTCAGTTCATTTGTTCATTTGTTAGTTAGTTTGTTCATTTGTTCATTAGTTCATTTGTTTGGTAGTTTGTTCATTCATTGGTTCGTTAGTTCAATCTTTCATTTGTTCGTTCATTAGTTTGTTCTTTCATTTGTTTGCTAGTTAGTTTGTTAGTTAGTTAGTTAGTTAGTTTGTTAGTTAGTTAGGTAGTTCGTTTCTTTGTTTGTTCGTTCGTTCGATTCGTTCATTCGTTAATTCATTCATTCATTCATTTGTTAGTTCTTTTGTTAGTTTGTTCGATAGTTTGTTTGTTTGTTTGTTAGTTCGTTAGTTCATTTGTTTGTTCATTAGTTCGTTCAATCATTTGTGCGTTCGTTAGTTTGTTTGTTCCTTCATTTTTTCGATTGTTCATTCGTTCATGCATTAGTTCATTCATTCATTCATTAGTTAGTTAGTTCATTTGTTCATTCATTCATTTGGTCATTCGTTAGTTTCTTCGTTCATTAGTTCCTTTGTCCATTCATTCATTAGTTTGTTTGTTTGTTCGTTTGTTAGTTCGCTCTTTCATTCCATAGTTCGGTCATTCCCTAGTTTGTTTGTTCATTCGTTCGTTCATTAGTTAGTTCATTAGTTCATTCATTCATTCATTAGTTAGTTCATTAGTTTGTTAGTTTGTCCGTTAGTTCATTAGTTAGTTAGTTAGTTAGGTAGGTAGTTAGTTAGTTAATTAGTTAGTTAGTTATTTACTTAGTTAGTTAGTTACATAGGTAGTTAGGTAGTTAGTTAGTTAGTTTGTTAGTTCATTAGTTAGTTAGTTCGGTAGTTCATTTGTTCATTCGTTATTTTGTTTGTACGTTCGTTCATTTGTTAGTCGTTTGTTTATTCGTTAGTTCATTCATTTGTTCGTTAGTTAGTTTGTTTGTTCATTTGTTCATTAGTTAGTTCATTCATTCATTCGTTACTTCCTTGGTTCATTAGTTCCTTCATCCATTCATTCGTTAGTTAATTCATTCATTCATTCAATAGTTCACTCTTTTGTTTATTAGTTTGTTTGTTAGTTTGTTGGTTCATTCGTTCTTTCATTAGTTAGTTTGGTAGTTCATTCATTAGTTAATTAGTTAGTTAGGTAGTTAGTTAGTTAGTTAGTTAGTTATTTAGGTAGTTTGTTAGGTAGTTACTTCATTACTTCATTTGTTAATTTGTTCATTAGTTAGTTCATTCGTTCAGTAGTTCGTTTGTTAGTTCATTCATTTGGTAGTTCAATCAATCATACATTTATTAGTTCACTATTTCATTCGTTCGTTCATTCACAAGTTAGTTAGTTTGTTACTTAGTTAGTTAGTTAGGTAGGTAGGTAGTTAGTTAGTTAGTTCTTTAGTTAGTTAGGTAGGTTGTTCATTAGTTCATTCATTTGTTAGTTTGTTCGTTCGTTAGTTTGTTCGATCGTTCGTTCATTCATTAGTTCATTCATTAGTTAGTTCATTCATTCTATTGTTTGTTCTATATTTCATTAGTTCAGTCATTCATTAGTTCCTTAGTTCATTCATTAGTTCGTTCCTTTGTTAGTTTGTTCATTAGTTTGTTCATTAGTTCGTTTGTTAGTTTGTTCATTTGTTCATTAATTCATTCATTAGTTCGTTTGTTTGTTTGGTAGTTAGTTCATTCGTTAGTTTACTCTTTTGTTCGTTCATTCATTAGTTCACTCGTTCGTTCGCTAGTTAGTTAGTTAGTTCATTAGTTAGTTTGTTCATTAGTTCGTGCCTTCATTAGTTAGTTCATTTGTTCGATCATTCGATCATTCATTTGTTACTTATTTTGTTTGTTTGACTGTTCATTCAATCATTAGTTCAATCATTTGTTAGTTCATTAGTTTGTTTATTTGTTCATTAGTTTGTTCTTTCGGTCATTTCTAAGTTTGTTCATTTGCTAGTTCGTTCATTAGTTCATTCATTAGTACATTCACTCATTCGTTCGTTAGTTAGTTCTTTCATACATTAGTTACTTTCTTCATTCATTTGTTAATTAGTTAGTTCATTCATTAGTTTGTTTGTTTGTTCATTAGTTAGTTAGTTTTTTGTTCATTACTTTGTTCGATTTCATTTGTTCATTAGTTTGTTCATTCGGTCGATTGTTTGTTCATTAGTTTATTTGATCATTTGTTCGTTCATTCATTTGTTAGTTCATTCATTTGTTTGTTTGTTCGTTCATTTGTTCTTTCATTTTTCTTCGTTAGTTCGTTTGTTCATTCTTCTTGTTTGTTCTTCTCGTTGTTTTTCTTGTTCTTTGCTTTGTCTCTTCTTTGTTAGTTCATTCATTTGTTTGTTTGTTCGTTCATTCGTTCTTTCATTTTTCATTCGTTAGTTTGTTCATTCATTCATTCATTAGTTTGTTCATTCCTTAGTTCATTTGTTTAATCGGTCATTTGTTCGTTAGTTCATGCATCTGTTTGTGAGTTTGTTCATTAGTTCACTATTTCGTTCATCTGTTTGTTTGTTTGTTAGTTCGTTTGTTGGTTCACTAGTTCGTTCGTTCATTAGTTCATTCGATCATTTATTAGTTCGTTTGTTTGGTCATTTGTTCGTTCATTTGTTCAGTTGTTCATTAGTTCGTTTATTCGTTCATTCATTAGTTTGTTCGTTTGTTCATTAGTTCATTCGTTACTTTGTTCATAAGGTTGTTTGTTTGTTAGTTCATTCATTCATTAGTTCCTTTGTTTGTTAGTTCATTCATTCATTTGTTCAATCGAGCATTAGTTCATTAGTTCATTTGTTAGTTCATTCATTAGTTCAATTGTTAGTTCGTTCGTTCATTAGTTTGTTCATTCGTTCATTTGTCAGTTCATTTGTTAGATGTTAGTTAGTTTGTTCATTCATTAGTTCATTCATTTGGTAGTTCATTCGTTAATTCAATCTTTCATTCATTCATTAGTTTGTTCATTCATTTGTTTGCTAGTTAGTTAATTAGTTCGTTTGTTAGTTAGTTAGTTACTTCTTTAGTTAGTTAGTTTGTTAGTTAGTTCATTCATTCATTAGTTCATTCGTTCCTTAGTTTGTTCGATCGTTCATTCATTCATTAGTTCATTTGTTAGTTCATCTGTAAATTCGATCGTTCGTTCTTTCGGTCGTTAGTTCGGTCATTCGTTTGTTCGTTAATTCATTCATTAATATGTTAATTTGTTAGTTGGTTCATTAGTTCGTTTGATCCTCCATTCGTTCATTAGTTCATTCATTTCTTAGTTCATTCGTTCGTTAGTTTGTTTGATCATTTGTTCGTTAGTTCATTCATTCATTAGTTTGTTTGTTAGTTCCTTCATTCTTTAGTGTCTTAATTCATTTGTTAGTTAGTTTGTTTGTTCATTCATTTGTTTGGTCATTAGTTAGTTCATTAGTTTATTCATTCATTAGTTAGTTTGTTAGTTCATTCATTAGTTCATTAATTAGTCCGTTAGTTCATTAGTTAGTTAGTTAGTTAATTAAGTAGTTAGTTAGGTAGTTAGTTGGTTTGTTAGTTAGTGAGATAGTTCATTCTTTCGTTCATTCATTACGTCGTTTGATCATTCATTCATTTGTTAGTTCTTTAGTTCATTCATTCATTAGGTCATTCATTTGTTAGTTCATTCATTCATTCATTTGTTAGTTAGTTAGTTAGTTCATTCGTTAGTTCATTCATTTGTTCATTCATTAGTTTGTTCCTTCGATCATTAGTCCATTCATTCATTTGTTAGTTCGTTCATTAGTTTGTTTGTTTGTTTGTTCGTTTATTTATTCTTTCATTCATTCAATATTTTGTTTTTTAGTTAGTTAGTTCGTTCATTAGTTTGCTCTTTATTCGTTTGTTCATTAGTTTGTTTGTTCATTTGCTAGTTAGTTAGTTAGTTCGTAAGTTCGTTAGTTCGTTAGTTCGTTAGTTTGATGGTTTGATCATTCGTTCATTAGTTCATTTGTTAGTTTTTTCATTGGTTCGCTAGTTCGGTCATTCATTAGTTCGTTAGTTTGTTCATTAGTTTGTTCATTCATTTGTTCGTTAGATCATTTGTTTGTTTGTTCGTTAGTTCGTTCATTCGTTTGTTAGTTTGTTCATTCATTAGTTAATTCATTCGTTTGTTTGTTCGTTAGTTCCTTTGTTCAGTATTTTCTTCATTTGTTCATTAGTTAGTTAGTTCATTCATTCGTTTGTTAGTTCATTCATTTGGTAGTTAGTTAGTAAGTTAGTTAGTTTGTTAGTTAGTTTGTTCATTACTTTGTTCGATCGTTTACTTGTTCGATAGTTTGTTTGCTCAGTCATTCATTAGTTTGTTTGTTCATTTGTTCATTAGTTTGTTCACTCATTCGTTAGTTCATTTATTCGTTCATTTGTTCAATAGTTCTTTCATTTGTTCGTTTGTTAATTCGTTCATTTATTCCTTCATTCGTTCATTAGTTCATTCATTTGTTTGGTAGTTAGTTCATTCATTAGTTCATTCGTTTGTTAGTTTGTTTGTTTGATCATTAGTTAGTTAGTTCATTCATTTTTTCATTTGTTAGTTTGTTCATTCATTCGTTAGTTCGATCATTCGTTCGTTCATTCGTTCATTCATTCTTTAGTTCACTCTTTCATTCGTTAGTTCGTTTATTCCTTCATTCTTTTGTTAGTTAGTAAGTTAGTTAGTTAGTTTGTTAGTTAGTTAGTTAGTTAGTTACTTAGGTAGTTAGTTAGTTAATTAGTTAGTTCATTATTTCATTCATTCGTTACTTCATTTGATCATTCTTTAGTTTGTTTGTTCGTTCATTCATTAGCACATTCATTCATTAGTTCGTTCGTTAGTTTGTTCATTCGTTCATTCATTAGTTCATTTAACTGTTTGTTCATTCATTAGTTCATTCATTTGTTCGTTAGTTTGTTCATTCATTCATTCATAAGTCAGTCATTTATTAGATTGTTCATTTGTTCGTTCCTTTGTTCATTCATTCGTTAGTTGATTCATTCATTCATTCATTCGATCATTCATTCGTTAGTTCATTCGTTAGTTCATTCGTTTGTTCCTTC
The DNA here is from genome assembly GCA_028023455.1 of Epiperipatus broadwayi. Classification (NCBI taxonomy): domain Eukaryota; kingdom Metazoa; phylum Onychophora; class Udeonychophora; order Euonychophora; family Peripatidae; genus Epiperipatus; species Epiperipatus broadwayi. The sequence continues at coordinate 148,550 of JAQFVV010007029.1, read as the reverse complement.
ATTCATTCATTAGTTCATTCATTTGTTTGGTAGTTAGTTCATTCATTAGTTCATTAGTTAGTTAGTTCGTTAGTTCATTCATTACTTCATTAATTAGTTAGTTAGTTCAATAGTTAGGTAGTTAGTTAGTTAGTGAGTGAGTGAGTCAGTGAGGTAATGAGTGAGTGAGTCAGTGAGTCAGTCAGTCAGTGAGTCAGTCAGTGAGTCAGTCAGTCAGTCACTGAGTCAGTCAGTCAGTCAGTCAGTCAATCAGTTATTAGTTAGTTAGTTCGTTCGTTCATTAGTTAATTCGTTCATTAATTTGTCTGATCATTCGTTCATTCATTAGTTCATTTGTTAGTTCATCCATTCATTCGATTGTTCATTCTTTCATTCGTTAGTTCGGTCATTTATTAGTTCGTTAGTTCATTCATTAGTTTGTTCATTCATTAGTTCATTCATTAGTTTGTTTGTTAGTTTGTTTGAACCTCCATTCATTCATTAAATCGTTCATTTCTTAGTTTGTTTGTTTGTTAGTTTGTTCGATCATTTGTTCGTTAGTTCATTTATTCATTAGTTTGTTTGTTTGTTGGTTTTTAGTTCCTTCATTCTTTACTTCCTTAATTCATTTGTTAGTTAGTTTGTTTGTTTGTTCATTCATTTGTTCATTAGTTCATTAGTTCGTTCATTCATTAGTTAGTTCATTAGTTCATTCTTTAGTTCATTAATTAGTCTGTTCATTCATTAGTTAGTTAGTTAGTTAGTTAAGTAGTTAGTTAGTTAGTTAGTTAGTGAGTTAGTTCATTCGTTCGTTCATTCGTTACTTCGTTTGATCATTCATTCCTTCATTAGTTCTTTAGTTCATTCGTTCATTAGGTCATTCGTTTGTTAGTTCATTCATTCGTTTATTTGTTAGTTAGTTTAGTTAGTTCATTAGTTCATTCATTTTTTCATTCATTAGTTTGTTTCTTCAATCATTAGTCCATTCATTCATTTGTTAGTTCATTCATTAGTTTGTTTGTTTGTTCGTTTGTTCATTCATTCTTTCATTTGTTCGATCTTTCATTCTTATGTTAGTTAGTTTGTTTGCTCATTCATTTGTTTGTTTGTTTGTTTGTTCATTCGCTAGTTAGTTAGTTAGTTCATTCATTCGTTAGTTTGTCCTTTTGTTAGTTTGTTTGTTCGATTGTTCGATCGTTGGATCCTTCATTCATTATTTCATTCATTAGTTTTTTCATTGGTTCAACCGTTCATTCATTCGCTAGTTCGTTAGTTTGTTCATTAGTTTGTTCATTCATTAGTTCATTAGATTGTTCATTTGTTTGTTCATTAGTTAGTTCGTTCATTCATTCGTTAGTTTGTTCATTCATTTGTTAATTCATTTGTTCGTTCATTATTTCCTTTGTTTGGTAGTTCCTTCATTTGTTCGTTAGTTATTTAGTTCATTCGTTCATTTGTTAGTTCGTTCATTCATTAGTTAGTTAGTTAGTGAGTTAGTTAGTTTGTTAGTTAGTTAGTTAGTTTGTTTGTTCATTACTTCATTCGATCATTCATTCATTTGTTAGTTTGTTCGTTCGGTCATTTGTTAGTTCAATTGTTCATTAGTTCATTTGCTCATTTGTTAGTTCATTTATTTGTTCGTTTGTTCGTTTGCTAGTTCTTTTCATTTGTTCAGTCATTATTTCGTTCGTTTATTCATTAGTTAGTTCCTTGGTTCGTTAGTTTGTTTGTTCATTAGTTAGTTAGTTCATTTGTTATTTCATTCATTCGTTTGTTCATTCATTCATTAGTTCGATCGTTCGTTTGTTATTTTGTTTGTAAGTTCATTCATTCATTCATTAGTTCATTCATTCATTCCTTACTTTTGTTCATTCATTCATTCTTTAGTTCACTCTTTCGTTTGTTAGTTTGTTTATTCCTTCATTTGTTCATTAGTTAGGTGAGTTAGTTAGTTAGTTAGTTAATTAGTTAGTTCATTCTTTCATTCATTTGTTACTTCATTTGATCATTTATTAGTTCATTCATTCTGTCGTTCGTTAGTTCGTTAGTTCATTCATTCATTAGTTCGTAAGTTAGTTCATTCATTTGTTCGTTCATTTGTTCATTAGTTCTGTCATTCGTTCATTTGTTAGTTAGTTTGTTCATTCATAAGTTCATTCATTCATTCCTTCATTAGTTTGTTCCTTTGATCTGTTCATTCATTCATTAGTTCGTTCATTCATTAGCTTGTTTTTTCTTTCTTTTGTTCATTCGTTCATTCATTTGGTCATTCGTTTGTAAATTTTTTCATTCATTAGTTCGTTCGTTTGTTCAATAGTTCATTTTTCATTCGTTTGTTAGTTTGTTCTTCATTAGTTCATTCGATCATTCATTCTTTCATTCGTTAGTTCAGTCATTCGTTAGTTCATGCCATTCTTCGTTACTTCACTAGTTCATTCATTTGGTCATTCGTTAGTTCAGTCATTTGTTAGTTCATTCATTCATTCATTAGTTCATTCATTTGTTTGTTCATTCATTAGTTCCATAGTTTCATCATTCATTCGTTCATAAATCGGTCATTCATTTGTTAGATTGTTCATTCGTTCATTCATTCGTTAGTTGATTCATTTGTTTGTTTGTTTGATCGTTCGTTCATTAGTTCGTTCATTAGTTCGTTCATTATTTCATTCGTTAATTTGTTCGTTAATTCATTCATTAGTTCATTCGTTTGGTAGTTAGTTCATTTGTTAGTTCACCCTTTCATTCATTCATTCATTAGTTCATTCATTTGTTTGTTCATTAGTTAGTTAGTTAGTTAGTTCATTAGTTAGTTAGTTCGTTAGTTCATTCCTTCATTAGTTAGTTCATTGGATTGTTCAATCGTTCATTTGTTAGTTCATTCGGTAGTTGTTTTGTTCATTCAACTGTTCATTCAATCTTTAGTTCAGTCTTTCGTTAGTTCGTTAGTTTGTTTATTAGTTTGTTCATTTAGTTGTTTGTAAGTTTGTCCATTCGTTAGTTCATTCATGAGTTTGTTTATTTTACATTCATTCATTCGTTCATTAGTTAGTTCCTTCCTTCATTCGTTTGTTAGTTTGTTCGTTCATTTGTTAGTTTGTTTGTTTGTTCATTAGTTAGTTAGTCAGTTAGTTCGTTTGTTCGTTACTTCGTTTGATCATTCATTCGTTTGTTAGTTCATTTGTTCGGTTGTTAGTTCATTAGTTCATTTGTTCGTTCATTCGTTTGTTAGTTCATTCATTTGTTGTTCGTTTGTACATTAGTTGTTTTGTTTTTCATTCGGTAGTTCATTCCTTCATTCATTTGTTAGTTCGTTCATTCCTTAGTTTGTTTGCTTGATCGGTCATTCGTTCATTAGTTCATGCGTTCGTTTGTGAGTTTGTTTGTTAGTTTGCTATTACATTTGTCCATTCATTTGTTTGTAAGTTTGTTTGTTCGTTCACTAGTTTCTTCATTCATTAGTTTGTTTGTTTATTTGTTCATTCAATCGTTCATTAGTTCATTCGTTTGGTCATTTGTTCGTTCGTTTGTTTGGTTGTTCGTTCATTCATTCGTGCATTAGTTTGTTGGTTTGGTCATTAGTTCATTTGTTAGTTTGTCATAAGTTTGTTTGTTTGTTAGTTCATTCATTTGTTTATTTGTTAGTTCATTAGTTCGTTAGTTCATTCATTCATTCATTCATTCGATCATTTGTTCATTCGTTAGTTCGGTCATTCATTAGTTCGTTTGTTAGTTCCTTCGTAAGTTCAATCATTAGTTCATTAGTTCATTCATTCGTTCATTTGTGAGTTCGTTTGTTCATTAGTTAGTTTGTTTGTTCATTAGTTCATTTATTTGGTAGTTCATTTGTTCATTAGTTCAATCTTTCGTTCATTCATTCATTAGTTTGTTCATTCATTTGTTCACTAGTTAGTTAGTTAGTCCGTTCATTAGATAGTTAGTTAGATTGTTCCTTCATTCGTTCGGTTGATTGTTCAATCAATCATTCGTTTGTCCATTTCTTAGTTCTTTCATTAGTTCGTTCGATCATTTGTTTGTTCATTTGTTAGTTCAGTCGTACATTAGTTCGGTCATTTGTTAGTTTGTTAGTTTGCTTGTTTGTTCATTAGTTCATTCATTAGTTTGTTTCTTCATTTGTTCCTTCGTTTTTTCGATTCTTCATTCGTTCATGCATTAGATCGTTCATTCGTTCATTAGTTAGTTAATTACTTCATTCATTTGTTTGTTTGGTCATTCGTTAGTTCCTTCGTTCGTTAGTTCCTTCATCCATTCTTTTATTAGTTTGTTCATTTGTTCATTCATTAGTTCGCTCTTTCATTCCTTAGTTCGGTCATTCGTTAGTTCATTCTTTCATTCAATCATTCATTAGTTAGTTCATTAGTTTGTTCATTCATTCGTTAGTTACTTCATTATTTGCTTAGTTTGTCTGTTAGTTCATTAGTTAGGTAGTTAGGTAGTTATTTAGTTAGGTAGTTAGTTACTTTGTTAGTTCATTAGTTAGTTTGTTAGTTCATTTGTTCATTCATTATTTTGTTTGATCATTCATTCATTCATTAGTTTGTTCGTTCGGTCGATTGTTAGTTCATTTGTTCATTCATTCATTTGTTCGTTCATTCATTCATTAGTTCATTCATTTGTTTGTTCATTCGTTCATTAGTTCTTTCATTTTTCATTCGTTAGTTTGTTCGTTTATTCATTCGTTAGTTCCTTAGTTTGCTAGTTTGATCGGTCATTTGTTTGTTAGATCGTGCATTCGTTTGTGAGTTCATTCATTAGTCCGCTAATTTGTTCATCCATTCATTTGTATTTTAGTTTGTTCATTCGTTCACTAGTTCGTTCATTCATTAGTTCATTCATTAGTTCATTCAATTGTTCATTAGTTCATTCATTTGTTTGGTCATTTGTTAGTTCGTTCATTAATTTGTTGGTTAGTTTGTTAGTTTGTTCATAAGTTTCTTCATTTGTTAGTTCAGTCATTCATTAGTTTGTTTGTTTGTTAGTTCATTCATTCATTCATTCGTTCGATCATTTCTTTGTTCCTTAGTTTGGTCATTCATTAGTTGGTTAGTTTGTTTGTCAGTTCATTTGTTAGTTCAATCGTTAGTACATTCGTTCATTAGTTCATTCGTTTGTTCATTTGTCAGTTTGTTTATTCATTTGTTAGTTAGTTTGTTTGTTCATTAGTTCATTTGTTTGGTAGTTCATTCATTTGTTTGTTAGTTCAATCTTTCGTTCATTCGTTTGTTAGTTCGTTTGTTCACTAGTTATTTAGTTAGATAGTCCATTCATTATTTAGTTAGTTAGTTCATTCCTTTGTTCGTTCAATCATTCGATTGATCGTTCGTTCATTTGTTCATTTGTTAGTTCATTCGTTAGTTCATTCGATCGTTTGTTCGTTCGTTCAGTAGTTTGGTCATTTGTTAGTTTGGTCGTTTGTTAATTCGTTAGTTCATTTGTTTGTTCATTAGTTTGTTCATTCATTCAGTTGTTTGTTCATTTGTTCCTTCGTTCTTTTGATTGTAAATTCATTCTTCCATAAGTTCATTCATTCATTCATTAGTTAGTTAGTTCATTCATTCGTTCGTTTGGTCATTCGTTAGTTCCTTCATCCATTCATTCATTAGTTTGTTCGTTTGTTCATTCATTAGTTCGTTTTTTGTTCCTTAGTTCAGTCATTCGTTAGTTTGTTCATTCATTCGTTCATTCATTAGTTAGTTTGTTATTTCGTTCATTCATTCGTTAGTTAGTTCATTAGTTCATTAGTTCGTCCGTTAGTTCATTAGTTAGTTAGGTAGTTAGTTAGTTAGTTAGTTACTTAGTTACTTAGTTAGTTAGTTACTTAGGTAGTTAGGTAGTTATTTAGTTAGGTAGTTAGTTTGTTCGTTGGTTAGGTTAGTTAGTTCATTCGTTCCTTTGTTATTTTGTTTGTACGTTCATTCGTTTGTTAGTTCATTCATTCATTCATTAGTTCATTCATTTGTTTGTTAGTTAGTTTGTTCATTCGTTCATTTGTTCGTTAGTTCCTTTGTTCATTAGTTCCTTCATCCATTCGTTCATTCTTTAGTTAGTTCATTCATTCGTTCATTAGTTTGCTGTTTCGTTTGTTAGTTTGTTTGTTCATTAGTTCATGAGTTCATTCGTTCTTTCATTAGTTAGTTTGTTAGTTCGTTCGTTAGTTAATTAGTTAGTTAGGTAGTTAGTTAATTAGTTAGTTAGTTAGTTAGGTAGTTAGTTAGGTAGTTAGTTCGTTAGTTCATTTGTTAATTCGTTTATTAGTTCATTACTTAGTTCATTTGTTAGTTTGTTTGTTCATTCATTAGTTCGTTCATTTGGTAGTTTGTTCATTCGGACGTTTATTAGTTCACTATTTTGTTTGTTCATTCATTCACTACTCAGTCAGTCAGTCAGTCAGTCAGTCAGGCAGGCAGGCAGTCAGTCAGAGAGTCAGTCTGTTTGTTTGGTTGTTTGATCATTAGTTAGTTAGTTCATTTGTTTTTTCATTCGTTCCTTTGTTCATTCATTCGTTAGTTTGATCGTTCATTTATTCATTTGTTCGTTCTTTTGTTTGTTAGTTCATTCATTCGTTCATTCATTCATTCCTTACTTATGTTTGTTCATTCATTCTTTAGTTCACTCTTTTGTTTGTTTGTTCGATTACTCCTACATTTGTTTGTTAGTTAGTAAGTTAGTTAGTTAGTTAGTTTGTTAGTTAATTAGTTAGTTAGTTAATTAGTTAGTTCATTCTTTCATTAGTTTGTTACTTCATTTGATCATTCGTTAGTTCATTCATTCGGTCGTTTGTTAGTTCGTTAGTTTATTCATTTGTTAGTTCGTTCATTAGTTCATTAATTCATTAGTTCGTTCGTTAGTTCATTCATTCATTCGTTCATTCGTTCATTAGTTGTTTCATTTGTTCGTTCATTAGGTAGTTTGTTCATTCATTAGTTCATTAGTTTGTTCCTTTGATCTTTAGTCTGTTCATTCATTCATTAGTTCGTTCATTCATTAGTTTGTTCTTTCTTTTGTTCATTCGTTCATTCGTTTGTTCATTTATTTGGTCTTTTGTTCATAAATTCTTTCATTCATTAGTTTGTTCATTTGTTCGATAGTTCATTTGTTCATTAGTGTGTTAGTTTGTCCTTCATTAGTTCATTCGTTCATTCGATCATTCGTTCTTTCATTCGTTACTTCAGTCATTCGTTAGTTCAGTCATTCATTACTTCATGCCGTTCTTTGTTACTTCATTAGTTATTCATTTGGGCATTCGTTAGTTCAGTCATTTGTTAGTTCATTCATTCATTCATTAGTTTATTCATTTGTTTGTTCGTTCATTAGTTTGATAGTTTCTTCATTCATTCGTTCATAAATCGGTTATTCATTCGTTAGATCGTTCGTTCATTCATTCATTAGTTAAATCATTTGTTCATTTGTTCGAAGGTTCGTTCATTAGTTCGTTCGTTATTTCATTTGTTAGTTCATTTGTTAATTCATTCATTAGTTCATTCATTTGTTTGGTAGTTAGTTCATTCGCTAGTTCATTCTTTCGTTCGTTCATTCATTAGTTCATTTGTTCGTTCGTTTGCTAGTTAGTTAGTTAGTTCATTAGTTAGTTAGTTCGTTAGTTCATTCCTTCATTAATTAGTTCATTGGATTGTTCGATCATTCACTTGTTAGTTCATTCGGTCCTTCTTTTGTTCGTTCAACTGTTCATTCAATCTTTAGTTCAGTCCTTCGTTAGTTCATTAGTTTGTTCGTTTGTTTGTTCATTCGGTTGTTTGTAAGTTTGTTCATTTGTTAGTTCATTCATGAGTTCGTTTATTTTACGTTCATTCATTTGTTCATTAGTTAGTTCATTCATTCCTTAGTTCCTTCCTTCATTCATTCATTAGTTATTAGTTTGTTCATTCATTCATTAGTTTGTTTGTTTGTTCGTTAGTTAGTTAGTCAGTTAGTTCGTTTGTTCGTTACTTTGTTCGATTGTTCATTCGTTCGTTAATTCATTCGTTTGTTCGTTCAGTCGATTGTTAGTTCATTAGTTCATTTGTTCATTCATTCGTTTGTTAGTTCATTCATTTGTTTGTTCATTCATTAGTTCTTTTGTTTTTCATTCGGTAGTTCGTTCGTTCATTCATTTGTTAGTTCATTCATTCCTTAGTTCATTTGTTTGATCGGTCATTTGTTCGTTAGTTCATGCATTCATTTGTGAGTTTGTTTGTTAGTTTGCCATTTCGTTTGCCCGTTCATTTGTTTGTAAGTTTTTTGGTTCGAATACTAGTTCATTCATTCATTAGTTTGTTTGTTCATTTGTTCATTCGATCGTTCATTAGTTCATTAATTTGGTCGTTTCTTCGTTCCTTTGTTCAGTTGTTCGTTCATTCATTCATGCATTAGTATGTTGGTTTGTTCATTAATTCGTTCGTTAGTTTGTTCATAAGTTTGTTTGTTAGTTCATTCATTTTTTCATTTGTTAGTTCGTTTGTTCGTTAGTTCATTCATTCATTCGTTTGTTCGATCATTTGTTCATTCGTTAGTTTGGTTGTTCATTAGTTCGTTAGTTCATTTCTTAGTTCATTCATAAGTTCAATCATTAGTTCGTTTGTTCATTAGTTCGCTCATTCGTTCATTTGTTCATTCGTTAGTTCATTCATTTGGTAGTTCATTCGTTCATTTGTTTATTAGTTCAATCTTTTGTTCGTTCATTCATTAGTTTGTTCATTCATTTGTTCGCTAGTTAGTTACTTAGTTAGTTTATTCGTTAGTTAGTTAGTTAGTTTGTTCCTTCATTCGTTTGTTTGATTGTTCAATCATTCGTTCGTTCATTCATTAGTTCTTTCATTAGTTTGTTCTATCATTTGTTTGATCATTCATTAGTTCAGTTGTTCATTAGTTTGGTCATTTGTTAGTTCGTGAGTTTCTTTGTTCATTAGTTCGTTCATTCATTCATTTGTTTGTTAGTTTGTTTCTTCATTTGTTCCTTCGTTTTTTGATTGTTCATTCATTCGTGTGTTAGATTGTTCATTCGTTCATTAGTTAGTTAGTTACTTCATTCATTCGTTTGTTCGGTCATTCGTTAGTTCCTTTATTCGTTAGTTCCTTTGTTCGTTAGTTCTTTCGTTCATTAGTTCCTTCATTCATTAGTTCCTTCATCCATTCATTCAAAAGTTTGTTCATTTGTTTGTTCGTTAGTTGGCTCTTCCATTCCTTAGTTCAGTAATTTGTTAGTTCGTTCGTTCATTCATTCATTCATTAGTTAGTTCATTCATTCGTTAGTTACTTCATTAGTTCATTAGTTTGTCCGTTAGTTCATTAGTTAGTTAGTTAGTTAGGTAGTTAGTTTAGTAGTTAGTTAGTTAGTTAGGTAGTTAGGTAGTTATTTAGTTAGGTAGTTAGTTTGTTAGTTCATTAGTTAGTTAGTTTGTTAGTTCATTTTTCGTTCATTATTTCATTCGATCGTACATTTGTTCGTTCGTTTGGTCAATTGTTAGTTCATTAGTTCATTTGTTCGTTTGTTCATTCATTCATTTGTTTGTTCATTCATTTGTTCGTTCATTCATTTGTTTGTTCATTTGTTCATTAGTTCTTTCGTTAGTTTGTTCATTCATTCATTCGTTAGTTCGTTAGTTCCTTATTTCGTTAGTTTGATCGGTCATTTGTTTGTTAGTTTGTGCATTCGTTTGTGAGTTCATTCGTTAGTTCGCTAATTTTTCGTCCGTTCATTTGTTTCTTAGTTCGTTTGTTCATTCGCTAGTTCGTTCATTCATTAGTTCATTCGTTAGTTCATTCAATTGTTCATTAGTTTGGTCATTTATTCGTTCAATTGTTCAGTCGTTCATTAGTTCATTCATTCATTTGTTCATTAGTTTGTTGGTTAGTTTGTTCGTTAGTTTGTTCATAAGTTTCTTTGTTTGTTAGTTCATTCATTCATTCATTTGTTAGTTCATTTGTTGGTTGGTTCATTCATTCATTTACTCATTCCATCATTTCTTCGTTCCTTAGTTTTGTCGTTCATTAGTTGGTTAGTTCGTTTGTTAGTTCATTTGTTAGTTCAATCGTTAGTTCGTTCATTCATTAGTTCATTCATTCTTTCATTTGTTAGTTCCTCCGTTCATTTGTTAGTTAGTTTGTTTATTCATTAGTTCATTTGTTTGGTAGTTTGTTCATTTTTTTGTTAGTTCAATCTTTCGTTCATTCGTTTGTTAGTTCGTTTGTTTATTTGTTCGCTAGACAGTCAGTCAGTCAGTCCAGTCACTCCAGTCAGTCAGTCAGACAGTGAGTCAGTCAGTCCGTTCATTAGTTAGTTAGTTAGTTAGTTTGTTCGTTCGTTAGTTCGTTCATTCATTTGTTAGTTAATTAGTTAGTTACTTCATTAGTTAGTTAGTTAGTTCGTTAGTTCATTAGTTAGTTAGTTAGTTTGTTAGTTCATTAGTTCGTTAGTTTGTTCGTTAGTTCATTAGTTCATTAGTTAGTTACTTAGTTAGTTGGTTCATTAGTTAGTGAGTTAGTTAGTTATTAGTTAGTGAGTTAGTTAGTTAGTTAGTTAGGTAGGTAGATAGTTAAGGGGTTAGTTAGTTAGTTCTTTAGTTAGTTAGTTTGTTCGTTAGTTCATTCATTTGTTAGTTCATTTGTTCATTAGTTTGTTTGATCGTACGTTCATTCATTAGTTCATTCGTTAGTTAGTTCGTTCATTCGATCATTCGTTCTTTCTTTTGTTAGTTCATTCAGTCATTAGTTTGTTAGTTCGGTCATTCATTAGTTCCTTAGTTCATTCATTAGATCGTTCATTGATTAGTTTGTTCATTAGTTCATTCATTAGTTCATTCGTTAGTTCATTCATTAGTTTTTTCATTTGTTCATTAATTTGTTCATTCGTTTGTTTGGTAATTAGTTCATTCATTAGTTCACTCTTTCATTTGTTCATTCATTAGTTCATTCATTCGTTCATTCACTAATTAGTTAGTTAGTTAGTTAGTTTGGTAGTTAGTTAGTTCATTAGTTAGTCAGTTCATTAGTTCGTTCCTTCATTAGTCAGTTCGTTCGTTCGATTGTTCGATCATTCATTTGTTAATTCATTCATTAGTTCTTGCATTCGTTTGACTGTTCGTTCAATCTTAAGTTCAGTTGTTCATTAGTTTGTTAGTTTGTTCATTCGGTCATTCATTAGTTTGTTCATTACTACATTCATTCATTCATTCATTAGATAGTTCCTTCGGTCATTAGTTTCTTCCTTTGATTGTTCATTAGTTAGTTAGTTTGTTCATTCATTAGTTCATTTGTTTGTTCATTAGTTAGTTAGTTAGTCAGTTAGTTCGTTTGTTCATTACTTCGTTTGATCGTTCATTCGTTCGTTAGTTTGTCATTCGGTTGATTCTTAGTTCATTTGTTCGTTAGTTCATTTGTTTGTTAGTTCATTCATTCATTCGATCATTTGTTTGTGCATTAGTTCATTTGTTCATTAGTTCATTAGTTCATTCATTTGTTCAATCATTAGTCTTCTTGTTCAATTGTTCATTCATTCATTCATTTGTCAGTTCGTTCGTTCATTTGTTAGTTAGTTTGTTCATTCATTCATTCATTTGGTAGTTCGTTCATTCATTTGCTTGTTAGTTCAATCTTTTGTTCGTTCATTCATTAGTTCATTTGTTCATTTGTTCGCTAGTTAGTTAGTTAGTTAGTTCATTGGTTAGTTAGTTAAATATTTCATTTTTTTCTTCGTTCATTCGATCGATCGTTCATTTGTTCATTCGTTAGTTTTTTCTTTAGTTCGATCGATCGTTTGTTTGTTCATTCAGTAGTTTGGTCATTTGTTAGTTCAGTCATTTGTTAGTTCATTAGTTTGTTTGTTTGTTCATTAGTTCATTCATTCATTTGTTCATTTGTTTGTTCATTCATTCCTTCATTCTTTTGATTGTTCATTTGTTCATGCGTTAGTTTGTTCATTCATTCATTAGTTAGTTAGTTTGTTCATTTGTTCGTTCGGTCTTTCCTTAGTTCCTTTGTTTGTTAATTCCTTGTCCATTCGTTCATTAGTTTGTTCGTTTGTTTGTTCATTAGTTTGCTTTTTCATTCCTTAGTTCAGTCATTCGTTAGTTCATTCATTCATTCATTAGTTAGTTTGTTAGTTCATTCATTCATTTGTTAGTTAGTTCATTAGTTTGTCCGTTAGTTCATTAGTTAGTTAGTTAATTAGTTAGGTAGTTAGTTAGGTAGTAAGTTAATTAGTTAGTAGGTTACTTAGTTATTTAGGTAGTTAAGTAGTTATTTAGTTAGTTAGTTTGTTAGTTAGTTAGTTCATTAGTTCATTCGTTTTTTCATTATTTCATTTGTACGTTCGTTTGTTAGTTTGTTTGTTCATTCGTTAGTTCATTCATTTGTTCATTAGTTAGTTTGTTTGTTTGTTCGTTCATTTGTTCGTTAGTTCCTTTGTTCATTAGTTTCTTTATCTATTTGTTTATTCATTAGTTAGTTCGTTCATTCATTAGTTCACTCTTTCGTTCATTAGTTTGTTTGTTTGTTAGTTCGTGAGTTCATTCGTTCATTCATTAGTTAGTTTCTTAGTTCATTCGTTAGTTAATTAGTTAGTTAGGTAATTAGTTAGTTAGTTATTTAGGTAGTTAGTTAGGTAGTTAGTTCGTTAGTTCATTTGTTAATTCATTCGTTAGTTCGTTAGTTAGTTCATTTGATTGTTAGTTTGTTCGTTCGTTTGTTAGTTCATTCATTTGGTAGTTTGTTCATTTATATGTTTATTAGTTCACTATTTCATTCGTTCATTTGTTCACTACTCAGTCAGTCAGTCAGTCAGTTACTTAGTTAGTTAGTTAGTTAGGTAGGTAGGTAGTTAGTTAGTTGGTTAGTTAGTTCTTTAGTTAGTTACTTTGTTCATTAGTTCATTCATTCATTAGTTTGTTCATTGGTAAGTTTATTCGTTTGTTCATTCGATCATTCTTTTTTCATTAATTAGTTCAGTCTTTCATTAGTTCAGTCATTCGTTAGTTCATGCAACCTGTTACTTCGTTAGTTCATTCATTTGGTCATTCGTTAGTTCAGTCATTTGGTAGTTTGTTCATTCATTTGTTCATTATTTCGTTCATTTGTTTGTTCATTCATTAGTTTTTTTGCTTGTTATGTTGTTCATTCCTTTGTTCATAAGTCAGTCATTCATTAGTTAGATTGTTCATTCATTTGTTTCTTTGTTTGTTCATTTGTTACTTGATTCATTCATTCATTTGTTCGATCATTCATTATTAGTTCGTTCATTAGTTTGTTCATTTGTTTGTTCTTTCATTCATTAGTTCGTTTGTTTGTTTGGTAGTTAGTTCATTCGTTAGTTCACTCTTTCTTTTGTTCATTTGTTAGTTCATTCGTTCTTTTGTTTGCTAGTTAGTTAGTTAGTTAGTTCATTAGTTACTTCATTAGTTCATTCCTTCATTAGTTCGTTTGTTCGATCGTTCATTTGTTAGTTCATTTAATAGTTCTTTCATTCATTCGACTGTTTGTTCAATCTTTATTTCAGTCATTCAGTAGTTCGATAGTTTGTTCGTTTGTTCATTAGTTTGTTCATTCATTCATTTGTTAGTTTCTTTATTAGTTAGTTTGTTCATTTTTTTGTTCATTAGTTTGTTCATTCATTTTTTCGTTAGTTAGTTCCTTCATTTGTTAGTTCCTTTTTTTGTTCATTTGTTAGTTACTTAGTTTGTTCGTTCGTTGGTTCATTCGTATATTCATTAGTTAATTAGTTTGCTCGTTACTTCATTCGATCATTCATTCGTTCGTTAGTTCATTCATTCGGTCGATTGTTAGTTCATTAGTTCATTTGTCTGTTTGTTCATTCATTCGTTTGTTAGTTCATTCATTCATTCTTTCATTCGTTGATTAGTTCTTTTGTTTTTCATTCGTTAGTTTGTTCGTTAGTTCGTATGCTTGATCGGTTGTTTGTTCATTAGTTCATGCATTCATTCATGAGTTCGTTTGTTAGTTTGCTCTTTTGTTCGTCCATTCATTTGTTTGTTAGTTAGTTAGTTCATTCTCTAGTTTGTTCATTCATTCGTTAGTTTGTTCAATCGTTCATTAGTTCATTGGTTTGGTCATTTGTTCATTCGTTTCTTTGGTCATTTGTTAGTTTATTCATTTGTTTGTTCATTAGTTTGTTTGTTCATTTGTTCATTTGTTAGTTTGTTCATTCATTTGTTCATAAGTTTGTTCGTTCATTAGTTCATTCATTCTTTCATTCATTAGTTCATTTGTTCATTAGTTCATTCATTCATTCGTTAGTTCAGTCATTCATTAGTTCATTTGTTAGTTCATTTGTTAGTTCAATCGTTAGTTCGTTCATTCATTAGTTCTTTCATACATTTGTCAGTTCGTTTGTTTGTTTGTTAGTTAGTTTGTTCGTTCATTCATTAGTTCATTCATTTGGTAGTTCATTCATTAATTCTTACGTTAGTTCAATCTTTTGTTCCTTCGTTCATTAGTTCGTTTGTTCATTTGTTCACTAGTTAGTTAGTTAGTTAAGTAGTCAGTTAGTCAATCAGTCAGTCAGTCAGTCAGTCAATCACTCACTCAGTCATTCAGTCAGTCAGTGAGTCATTCAATCAGTCAGTTAGTTAATTAGTTTGTTAGGTAGTTAGTTCTTTAGTTATATAGTTAGTTTGTTCGTTACATCATTCATTCATTAGTTTGTTTGTTAGTTTGTTCATTCATTAGTTCATTTGTTAGTTTGTTCATTCATTCGATCGTTCTTTTTTGTTCGTTAGTTCAGTCATTTGTTAGTTCAGTCATTCAAGTTAGTTCATGTGAACCTCCATTACTTCATTAATTCATTCATTTGGTCATTCGATCGGTCATTTGTTAGTTTGTTCATTCGTTCGTTCATTAGTTCGTTCGTTTGTTTGTTCGTTCATTAGTTCGTTCGTTAGTTTGTTCATTCATTCGTTCATAAGTCAGTCGTTCATTCGATAGATTGTTCATTCATTCATTTCTTCATTCATTCATTCGTTAGTTGATTATTCGTTCGTTCATTAGTTCATTCATTAGTTTGTTCGTTAGTTCGTTCGTTTGTTCATTCATTCATTAGTTCGTTCATTTGTTTGGTAGTTAGTTCATTCATGTGTTCACTTTTTCGTTCGTTCATTTGTTAGTTTATTCGTTTGTTCATTTGCTAGTTAGTTAGTTTGTTCATTCCTTCATTAGTTAGTTCGATCGTTCGATCATTCATTTGTTAGTCCATTCATTAGTTCTTTCGTTCGTTCGACTGTTCGTTCAATCATTAGTTCAGTCGTTCGTTAGTTCGTTAGTTTGTTCATTTGTTTCTTCATTAGTTTGTTCGTTAGTTCGTTCGTTTGTTAGTTCATTAGTACATTCATTCATTAATTCGTTAGTTAGTTCCGTCATTCGTTCCTTCCTGATTAATCAGATTAGCAGTAATGAGATTCAAACCATTAAAATGTATTGTATTTTAATCGATTGTAAGAATTATAGTATCGCATATTAAAATCACACTTTAAGGCAAAATTAAATTTTATTATTTTTACTTTACTTGGCATTTCTTTATTTTATTTAGCCATTGAGAGAAGCTTTCACAGGGAACATGAGAAACCCAAAAATGTAAAAAAAAGAGAAATTATGATGATTTATTTATTTTTCACAATTTTTAATGATAAGAAGCTTATTAGCAATGGCACATGCCACATTGTATATGTAGTACCAATTTATGCAACCTTTGAAGATACTGCAGTGGTAACAAAAATGAAATTAGAAGTTCGATTTATAAACACCTCATAATAAAGATTACCAATTTATGAAATTGCAGTATATATACCAAGGGATGAAAAACATTCATAAACACTGAAAATCACAGAGCTTCATTTGATAAAGTTCAGAATGTGTAGATAGAAAGTATGTTTATGCAATGAAATTTTTAAAAAATCACCATTTAAAGTATAATAAAGCAATCTAGCATTGGTAGCTGAGAGGTCAGTGGAGCTGCCTTGCAGACAGTATCCGGCGGGTTCGCTTCCAGCCGGGCTTTGACATGTGGAATAGAAAGTATAACGTGTATCATAAATTACATTTTCCTATGTTAAATTATTGTCGTAGTTAGGAAGTTAAGAAGGTAATAACAATAGTGAAGAGTATATATTAGAGGAATATAAATTAGTTTATAATCCCGAATAACAATAATGTGAAGGATTATTCTCTGATTACAAACATTATACGACAGAGTGTTTACACTGCTTTCCTAAGAAATAAAATGGTACTAACGAACTTATGCCTTGCTCCTAGTCCAGCCTTGGTATGAATTAACTGTTTTTCCATTATTCAGTGACTGATACAGTGTCACTGAAAAAAACATCTACTTTTCTCTACTGCTGCATCTTCACTAAACGTTTTTACTTTTATAGATGTAAATGGGAGTCTTTTGCAATATCTAACATTTAAGTTTAT
>JAQFVV010007029.1:89440-131634 GCA_028023455.1 Epiperipatus broadwayi | reverse complement strand
ATATATATGATGTATATGCTGCTTCTATTAATAATAAATGAATCACAAACAAAAAGTTAATCCTGATGGTTAAAAAATAACTTGATATAACTGCAAAAGTTTCCAATATTGAAAATCTTGTAATAACCATCATAAATATATTAGCATGCACTGGAATTATTTTATTAATCACCCGAAATAAAATCTCCAATTAGGTGAAACAATTATATTAAAGTTTTATGGTTTTATACTTTTAATTTTAAATTTCATATAATTTTTTATTCCCATTGTTAACAATTTCTTTATGTCAGCATATAGTTACTATAGACGATTACTAACTGGTGTTCAGTGATATATTTCATTATTTATTTCAGTCATATATATGTGAATAATAAATTATTTAATTTATAATTCTTTTACTAAGAAAATAAATTATATTGAATAAATTCTTTTTTAATTTCATTTTATGTAATATTAAGAATAGGCTTTTAAAAATTGAAAATATATAAAGCGTTTGCAATAGTATTAAATGTTATCTCACAATTACTTTCATTTATAATATTTTCCATGATTCAAGTACTATTAATTTACAACAAAATGTTAAATGACTTATAATGGATATTCTTATGTGGTATTCAGGCATTTTAATAGTGAACTCAAATCGCTAGCTGGCAAAGTCAAAGCTGAAACCTTGCAGGGTTTATTTTTTCATGTTCATCCTTTTCCTCTTAAGTAGTCTGTTCTAAAACTTTTCTGTCAACACACACTCACACCCTCTTTTTTATTATTATTAATCACTTGGCAACACTCCAAACCTTGCTTGCTTTTTTAAAATGTCAACAATAGAGTATTACAATATAAGTGGAAATAATATTAAATATCAAATATTAAATATTAATTTACAATTACAGAGATAATTTTTTCAATTCCAAATGTAATATTAGAAACAATACTTAACCAGTAAATAAAAAAAATAAAATATAAATAAAAAAATCATTTTAATCATTTATATATGAGTATATCTGTTTTGTTTAGCATATAAATTTTACTATAATCTGAACATTTTAAATAACTGTATTAAAAAAATGAACAAAGTATGAAATGATGTTAAAAAATAAACATACATCCACATATACAAGCTAAATCTTGGATTGGAGTAAACAATAAACTACAACATCAATGAACAACATCTGCTAAACCCATCCTATTAATTCTACTCTTATACCAACATTCCCTCATGTTTTCCTGTCTTCCTCTTCCACTACTAAATATATAACTTAAAATCCTATCAATTGGTACATCCAACTAAAGTTTACCTTTTTTAAAATCTATTTTTAAATAGCAAATCTCATCTCAATTCATTTTTCTCAGATAACTATCTTTAGCCATTGTTAACACAACTGTGAACTTCCTACATTTCTTCCTGGTGCCAACCTGAAAGGTCACAAACCTTCCCCCTTATGAAAGAAAAATAAATTGGATAAACAACAATAAATATTAATAGCTCATCAAATTTTATATTAAGGTTAATTTAAAATTACAATTGCAAAACAAACATAAAAATAACAAAACCTTTAAGGCTTTTACAAACACATGTTTATATTATATAGCAACTGTAAATAAGTGAGAAAAAAATCTATATTGAATAATACATATATCTTTTATTAATCATGTTTTGCAGGATATGGAATCAAACTGCGAGCATTATAAGTAACTTTAATCCTTGCTCAATTATTCTTTATTTCCTTTCTTCTGACAAGTTTATCTCTAAGAGACATTATCACAACCTTTTTTAGTCTAGTTTTTACCTTTCTATTTATTTCTGGATGTCTCTAAACCCATGACATTGATCAACTCTATACTTTCTTTCTTTAGTTTGATTTTAGATTTTTCAATTTCTTTTATATCATCTACACTTTTACTAAGATAACTTATCTTAACCTTCTATTTAATCATCTCTTTGAATTTTACTTTAATTTTCTTCATATGTTTATTGTGATTAATTACCTCTCTCATAAAATCTACTTTAGTTTTCTTCTTACTTTTACATTTAAGCTTTACTTTGGCTTTGCCTAAATCTCTTTCCGGATTAATAACTTTTCTAAGAATATTTAAGTCAAACTTCTTTGTATTCTTAATTTTACATTTTATTTTCACCTTACCGACTTCTCTAGCATGACTAACACTTTCTATTAAATATTCCACACTACATATTACATGTTTAATATTTCCATAAAATATTTTTTGTAAACATTCACCTTCACTTTATAATCTAAATAATCAAGAACACATTTTGGAATTATGTTTTCATTTTTATTTCTAAACTTATTACTGGTAATATCAGTAACCTTTACCATTTCATTTTCCAAAATTTCTGGATACTTCATGTCTAAGGAAATTATTTCTGTCTTCATTGATTTACTAATTACTTTCTCTTTATGAAGATTTATTTTGAAATTTTTAAACATGTCTATAACTTAATTTTTATCTAATTCTGAATTTCGATTAACCATTTCTCTAAGTTTTTTGTATACATTTATTTCATCACTGGATAAACTAACATTCTTATTAATCTTTATAACTTGGTCCTTAATATTCTCTTGCATTTCTAGCTTCATTTCTGACACTTCTAACTTTATTTCTAATTTTGCTTCTAATTTCACTTCTAATTTTATCTCTGACATTTCTGACTTTATTTCAACCATCCTCTCCTCTGATTTGTTTTGACTCAATTTTATTTCTATTGCTATCTCCTATTTCTGACTTTTTACTTTCTCCTCCACAACTTGCATCTGCCTAACTATACTAGCTTTTATTTCTACCATTTCTAATTTCATTTCTGAAACTTCCAATTTTATTTCTGCCATCCTCTCCTCTGACTTATCTTGATTCAATTTTTTTTCTTTTAGTTCTGACTTCAATTCTACAAACATCTCTTCTGACTTTTCTCTATCTTCTACTCGTCCAGACTTTATTTCTGCTTGACCTGACACCAACTCTTTTAATTTTTCTCTATCTTCTACTTGACCAGACCTTAGTTCTTCCTTTAATTCAGATTTTAATTCTACTAACATCTCTTTTGCATTTTCTCTATCTTCTACTCGACCAGACTTTAGTTCTTTTAGTTCTGTTAATATATTTTTTAACAACATCGACATATCAATAACTAGAGTTTAAAGGATAGTATCTCTCATCCTATTAGATTCTCAATATGACATATATATATATATATATATATATATCATATATATAATCTATATATATATATATATATATATATATATAATATATATATATATATATATAGCTTCATTTCCTGATTCAAGGTCAAAGGACATTACAACAATGTCTGGAGATGGTGTCTCTTGAGACCCACCCAAACTATCATATAAGCTAAACTCTTTCATTTTATAATCTCTTAAAAATTTATTAATACTACTTAAAGAAAATAAGGTTTACCAGCTCCAACCTCCACCAAACCAACAATTCAAATTCACCATCATTACCTAAAACAACATAAAATTTCCAAAATTTTATTTTCCCATATAATGTTCGATTTTCCACACACACATAGACAAGAAGACATTAAGTTTTAACTAGACAACATTAATCCAAACATAGCTGAAATTATTAATTAAACTTTAAATGATCCACTATAGTTATATTACAAACTACACCAATTCAAATTACTGATAAAAGACCAAAATAATTTAAACATGTTCATTTATCTTTATGCTGTATTGGGTGCATTCAAATATTATAACCAGCATTTAGAACCCCCCAAAAAATGAATTTTATAACCAAAATAAAATTAATGATGACATGCATCTACAACGACAACTGATATACAATTTTTAATTAAATATGGAAGATGCTAACCTTTGCATAAGAATATAGAAAATAGCCTTTTAAGAATGAGCTATATATTCAAGGTATATACTCATCCATTCTTCTAAAGATACAACAGATACTGACAGTCAAAAGAATGATTAGCAGGTCACAATTTTGAGATAAATAGAAGAATTTCGTCACTATTTTTCAAACAGATAATGCTCCATGAACACTCTGATGATCATTCCACTTTAGTCATTCTAACCATAATATTTACTACAAACACTTTCACACTGCCATGCTTACATCCAAGTCTTAGGGGCTATTTATAAAATATTGTCTTGCTCATCTTTGGGAGTCTTAGAGACAAATATTACATATATATTAGAAAAAAGCTATGCCTTGCTCTCTCTGGAGTTTTAGAGGCAAAATCATGGCAGAACTTCTGTTAACTGCATCATGATAACTTATATCTGATATCATAATTTAAGTTGGAGCAGTGAATGAGAACAATCAGTCACCAGTGACATGAATACACCATATCCTTAAGTCAATAACAAAAACTCTCCATCCATCACCAAAACTTGCAATACAGCCAACAAAACTCCAACAATCAAGCATTCTATTTAACCTTCAAAATTATAGACTTTCTATAACAAAAATGTTTCGAATATGAACGACATTACTACTTTATAATTTAACACCATCAATAATTCTATGCTTATTTGGCAGCAATGCTATATTTCATTGACAAGAAAAATATCAAAAAAATAAATAATGCTATCAACTTTAACATTTACTATAAGTTGTGATAGTTATATAGCTTTAAAATTGAAATTAAGCTGTTTCATGGCTGTATTTATTTATTTCACATAAAAAAAATGTTTTTAAACTATAAATCTGACATTAATATATCTACTACACATCTTTCAGGTATTGGCTTATTTCGAACCCTAATTGGCTTATTTCAAACCTTAGTTAAAGCTCCATTTACCCCTAGTTCCATTTTGACAAACATTTCTATTAATCTTTCAGATTGATATAAAAAAATCCTTGAATAAGAAAACTGCCAACTTGATTCTATTTTTGAACCAGTTTTGCAATAACTGTTTATTTATAACAGGAATGAAATAACTCTAAAGTTACTGGATTACTTCTCATCTCAGGTATATGACAATATATATCTACAAAAATATAAACACTCTACAACATATGAGACTTAAGTAATCAAGACCCCATGTTTGGACAGTCATTTATCTCTATCTACAATAATCATCATCAATCAAATCTAACATGCTGGTTGTTATTCTACTCCACTATCATTAACTATTCATGTCATCCACATTGCGTGCCATTCATAATAGAATATACAATATCTAATCTCCAATAAGAACAAAATACACACATGAACAAAGATGAATCAATCACCAATCATTGTGTGGCCATTTATAACCTCAGTAACCTCTATATATCATGCCCCAATCATTGGGAACCATTTATCCAAAAATATATTGAGCATTTAACTCATAATTGTCAAGGGGTCCACATTGGGCAAGCCATTTAACCCATGGCATTTGTGGCCTCTATGTATATATCAAGCTCCATGTTAGGTGCCATTTACCCACCCTGTAACCTCTGTCTTCTTCACTTATTCACTTTATTAGATTTATAAATGCCCAGGTGCCAATTCTATACATTATAGAATAAAATTTATAACTGTAATTACTTTTTAACTTATTAAAAGATTCTTATACTGTAATTATTTTATGGCTTAGCTCAGTTGAGGTTATAGGATATGGTATTCATATAGGATGCAAATAAGAGTAATAGAACATTTATGGATAACAATTCTGTAACACTAATTTAATCATATGCCACACATTTATTCAATTATAAAACCATTGCAAAATTATCAATTATCACATTTATTATAGGATAGACAATGATGAAGACCGGGTACCTTTATATCCACATCACCATCTATTCTATGCAAAGTAAAATATAATATTGGCACTGTAATATTGGGATCTATCAACTGCAGAAAAATTAAATAAATTTGACTTATACTGGCAACTCTATATATTCTATAACTGTTATGTTAACCATAAGTGTGTGTGTGGAAATGGAGAATCGAACATATAATAAAAACAATTCATATGGGATATTAATTCAATAAAATATTTATTGAAAATAAAGACAAAATAACAAAGACAAAATATATTATTATCCTATACATCTTGCTATTAACTCTACCACTTCCCTTCTTCCTTAGATAAAGTACACTTCTTTCTAACATCTCATTTATACTAAAAGAAATGAATTGTTAAAAAAATGAAATGAATATGATATTAATATGATATGTTATAAAGATTTTTATATTCATTTGCAAACACTAACTTTATCAATAGTTTTTCTTTTTTTTTTACTATTCCTTATTACCTATATTTTTGAATATGTGTGCCTGTAAAATGTTATAAATATAACACTTCTATCAATCATACTATTTATAATTTATTTACGAAATAATTGAAATAAAACAAAAGTATAATTTTTGGAAAACAATAATAATAATAATATTTATAACAGTACACACACATTCGAATATAAAACTCATGTATAGAATGATTTTTTAAACCATGTAAGACAATATATTGTCTTACAATAATAATAATAATAATAATAATAATAATAATAATAATAATAATAATAATAACCAGTTACATTAGCTTTTAAAAAAAAATATATAAAAAAATATATATAAAAATTACATTTCTAGTATACAAAAAAAATACTTATCGATACGTAATCATTAGATGATGAATTGTTATTAACTTAAAAGTCATTGTTTGAAATGTCAATGATATATATATACGATGTATACACAGCTTCTATTAATAATAAATGAATCACAAACAAAACGTTAATCCTGATGGTTAAAAAATAACTTGATATAACTGTGCATGTTTTCAATATTGAAAATCTTGTAATAACCATCATAAACATATTAACATGCACTGGAATTATTTTATTAATCACCCGAAATAAAATCTCCAATTAGGTGAAACAATTATATTAAACTTTTATGGTTTTATCTTTTTAATTTTAAATTTGATATAATTTTTTATTCCCCTTGTTAACAATTTCTCCATGTCCGCATATAGTTAAAATAGATGATTACTAACTGGTGTTCAGTGATATATATCATTATTTATTTCAGTCATATATATGTGAATAATAAATTCTTTAGTTTATAATTCTTTTACTAAGACAACAAATTATATTGAATAAATTCTTTTTTTCATTTCATTTTATGTAATATTAAGAATTGGCTTTTAAAAATTGAAAATATATAAAGTGTTTGCAATAGTATTGAATATGTTTTCTCACAATTATTTTCATTTCTAATATTTTCTATAATTTAATTATTATCAATTTACAACAAAATGTTAAATGACTTATAATGGATATTCTTATGTGGTATTCAGGCATTTTAATAGTGAACTCAAATCGCTAGCTGGCAAATTCAAAGCTGAAACCTTGCAGGGTTTATTTTTTCATGTTCATCCTTTTCCTCTTAAGTAGTCTGTTCTAAAACTTTTCTGTCAACACACACTCACACCCCCTTTTTTATTATTATTAATCACTTGGCAACACTCCAAAATTGCTTGCTTTTTTTAAAATGTCAACAATAGAGTATTACAATATAAGGGGAAAAATATTAAATATCAAATATTAAATATTGATTTACAAATACAGACATAATTTTTACAATTCCAAATGTAATATTTGAAACAATACTTAACCAGTAAATAAAATAAAATAAAATATAAATAAGAAAATTATTTTAATCAATTATATATCAGTATATCTGTTTTGTTTAGCATATAAATTTTACTATAATCTGAACATTTTAAATAACTGTATAAAAAGAAATGAACAAAGTATGAAATGATGTAAAAAAATGAACATACATCCACATATACAAGCTAAATCTTGGATTGGAGTAGACAATAATCTAGAACGCCAATGAACAACACCTGCTATAACCTTCCTATTAACTTTACTCTTATACCAACATTCCCTGATGTTGTCCTGTCTTCCTCTTCCACTACTAAATATATAACTTAAAATCCTATCAATTGGTACATCCAACTAAAGTTTAATTTTTTTAAAATCTATTTTCAAATAGCAAATCTCATCTCAATTCATTTTTCTCAGATAACTATCTTTAGCCATTGTTAACAGAACTGTGAATTTTCTACATTTCTTCCTGGTGCCAACCTGGAAAGTCACAATATATATATACCATTTATTTATATATGGTACAAATCTATTGGCTTTGGAAAGTCACAATATATATATACCATTTATTTATATATGGTACAAATCTATTGGCTTTGGCAAAAGCTAAACAAAAAAGAGTAAACTTAGATTTTTTTTATTAGTATAATTTATTTTTTAAAAAACGTACAGTGAAAGTTAAAATTGTCTTTCATATTTAAAATTGCGTTTCATTTTTTTTTACGTAATTAAAAATAAAAGTAAAAATTGGAGAGAACAAAAGACACTCAAATCACTAATCTAGATAAGCTAAAAGAAAAATATTTTAGCTAATTAAAGATGGCTGAGAGACTTGATAAAAAAGAGAACTGTGTAATGTAAATTTTATAAGGAATTACAAGATTATCAATGGTATATTTTGACAAACAAAAGTTATGCACACAAATCTGAAAACTGGGCCTCGAGTACAAAAAGTGAGAGGCCAGTTTGGTCAGTGTCTTGTTTCGTCTGTTTCTCTATAGTTGGTCCTGGATAACAAAATATATCCATAATTGCCCTATGCTGAAATATTCTGCATGTTGGAGTGAAATGGAGCTTCTGCGGACATCGTGCATGAAGATGGACACCAGTAAAAGACTTCATGACTGACTAGGAGAATAAACCACAAGATCAACTTATACCCAATGGCCGAGATCATTCTAACCCAATAAACTATGCATAGTAATCTACAAGCTTTATGAACTCACTAAACTTACCGGTAAGCTATGACTCATTATTCCGATTGTGACAAAATTAAGCGTTTGCAAACAACTCTTAAAAATATACGTATAATAGGACCCCGATAGAGACTTTAATTTTATTGATCAAGAGACTCTTATTTAACCAAGAACTTTTTACTTGTTTAACTGTTATTTTGTGTTAATGGATTCATATCAAGATTAGTGTGTATTCTCTCCAATTTATTTGATTAGTAATTTCTCTATTTTAATCTGTTAGAATAAAAAAGTTTATTTATAATATCAACCTTTCGTTTGTGCATTATTAATAATAATTGTTAATATTTATTATTAAATTTATTAATATTAGTTTAGTGACATTTAAAAATATAATTTACCTTTGCCAATATGTTTAATAAGTTCCAGGAATAATAATATTTAGGAAGTAATTCTAATTCAACTATACATTTTTTAGTCTTTATCAACTATATAATAATCAATGTTATATAGTTGATAAAGACTACAAAATGTATAGTCGAAAGTACTTCTAAAAAAGAATATAATTTATGTAAATTTTACTGTATTTTGATATATATATATATATATATATATATATATATATATATATATATATATATATATATATATATATATATATAACCAGACATGGTAGCATTGTGGCCTCTAGTGTCACTAATTCTGTAAATTTTTTCTTTATGCTTACAGTTCATTATTATATGACCGTCTTTCCCACAACAATAACATATGGCTGTTTTTTTCTTAGTATATTGGAAACTCGAATATCTCCTTTAGGTTTTTCTTTGGTAAACAAAATCCTTTTCAAAGGCAGACACATCCTAAATTCCCATGCATTATTTAGCACAGTTTTCTGAGATACACTCCTATCTGTGGTCACTTGGTAGGCTTAATCCGGATCCCTTAATAGCACTTTTATGAAATTATCATTGGACATACAATGTAAACACTGTTACAGGAGAATATCATTTCTGGCCAGTCTACAGAAGGCTAAATCATAATCAACACATTTTTCCAGTGGCAACTGTTTCCTTCTACATGTAATCAATTTTTGAAAGTTTTGGGGCAAACTAAGCATTTATAATTTTATATAAGTTCTCCATATAAAATGTCATCTGGACACTTCTGGTCCTGAGACTTTTAGCTATCTATGTTACATTCTGTCCCACAAAATAGAAAAGTGTGGAAACTTTAGAAATATCATTCTCATATCTATTTCGAAGACAGTGCATTATTTACATCAAGCATTTACTGCAATCATTTTCAATTTTTCTTTTTTTCCAAAATGTCAATGGTACCACTTTTTTATGTCTGAGGGTTATACACTTATAAGCAGTCAGACTGCAAATAAAACTAATACAAGTACAGCTTTGGTAATTACTTATTTATTATATCTAATAGCCTGCTTTTAACGATTAATCTCTCCCAATGCAGGTATTGTGTGCTAAATTATGATAAACTTAAATGTTAGAGGGAGCTGCAAAAGACTCCCATTTACATCTATAAAAGTAAAAACGTTTAGTGAAGATGCAGCAGTAGAGAAAAAAGTAGATGTTTTTTTTAGTGACACTGTATCAGTCAATGAATAATGAAAAGAAAAACAGTTAATTCGTAAATTGTGCTGACCAGAGCAAGGCATAAGTTCATTAGTCCCATTTTATTTCTTAGAAAGAAAGGTAAACACTCTGTCGTGTAATGTTTGTATTCAGTTAATAATCCTTCACATTATTGTTATTCGGATTATAAACTAATTTATATTCTAATATATACTCTTCACTATTGTTATTATCTTCTTAACTTCTTAACTACCACAATAATTTAACATAGGAAAATGTAATTTATGATACACTTTATTATACTCTCTATTCCACATGTCAAAGCCTCGGCTGGGAAGCGAACCCGCGGATACTGTCTGCAAGGCAGCTCCACTGACCTCTCGGCTACCAATGCTAGATTGCTTTATTATACTTTAAATGGTGATTTTTTAAAAATTTCATTGCATAAACATACTTTCTATCTACGCATTCTGAACTTTATCAAATGAAGCTCTGTGATTTTCAGTGTTTATGAATGCTTCTTTTCATCCCTTGGTATATATACTGCAATTCTCATAAATTGGTAATCTTCATTATGAGGTGTTTATAAATCGAACTTTAATTTCATTTTTGTTACCACTGCAGTATCTTCAAAGGTTGCATAAATTGGTACTACATATACAATGGGCATGCCATTGTAATAAGCTTCTTATCATTAAAAAATTGTGAAAAATAAATAAATCATCATAATTTCCCTTTTTTTTTTACATTTTTGGGTTTCTCATGTTCCCTGTGAAAGCTTCTCTCAATGGCTAAATAAAATAAAAAATGCCAAGTAAAGTAAAAATAATAAAATTTAATTTTGCCTTAAAGTGTGATTTTAATATGCAATACTATAATTCTTACAATCGATTAAAATACAATGCATTTTAATGGTTTGAATCTCATTGCTGCTAATCTGATTAATCAGGAAGGAACTAATGAATGAAGGAACTAACTAACGAATGAATGAATGAATGAATGTACTAATGAACGAACAAACAAATGAACTAACTAACAAACAAACTAATGAAGAAATGAATGAACAAACGAACAAACTAACGAACAAATGAACGACTGAACTAATGATTGAATGAACAGTTGAATGAACGAAAGAACTAACAAATGGACTAACAAATGAATGATCGAACAATCAAACTAACTAACGAAGGAATGAACAAACTAACTAACTAGCGAATGAACAAATGAATGAACTAACGAATGAACGAACGAAAAAGTGAACACATGAATGAACTAACTACCAAACAAATGAACGAACTAATGAATGAATGAACAAACAAATGAACAAACTAATGAATGAACTAATGAATGAACGAATATTCAACTAACGAATGAACGAATGAAGGAACGAATGAATGAACAATCTATCGAATGAATGACTGACTAATGAACGAATGAATGAACAAACTAACGAACGAACTAATGAACGAACAAACATAACGAACGAACTAATGAACGAACGAATGAACAAACTAACAAATGACTGAATGAATGACCAAATGAATGAATTAATGAAGTAATGGAGGTTCACATGAACTAACGAATGACTGAACT
The DNA here is from genome assembly GCA_028023455.1 of Epiperipatus broadwayi. Taxonomy (NCBI): domain Eukaryota; kingdom Metazoa; phylum Onychophora; class Udeonychophora; order Euonychophora; family Peripatidae; genus Epiperipatus; species Epiperipatus broadwayi. The sequence continues at coordinate 119,642 of JAQFVV010007029.1, read as the reverse complement.
AATGAATGACCAAACTAATAAACAATAGAATGAAAAATCGAATGAACAAACGAACTAACAAATGAACTAATGAATGAACAAACTAACAAACAAACTAATGAATGAATGATGTAACAAACAAACTAACTATCTAACTAAAGAACAAACTAACTACCTAACTACCTAACTAAACTAACTAATTAACTAACTAACTGACTGATTGACTGATTCACTGACTGACTGACTGACTGACTGAGTGATTGACTGACTGACTGACTGACTGATTGACTGACTGACTACTTAACTAAGTAACTAACTAACTAACTAGCGAACAAATGAACAAACGAATGAAAGATTGAACTAACGTAAAAATTAATGAATGAACTACCAAATGAATGAACTAATGAACGAACAAACAAACTAACAAACGAACGAACTGACAAATGTACAAAAGAATTAATGAATGAACAAACATGATTGAACTAACAAATGAACTAACACATGAACTAATGAACTAATGAATGACTGAACTAACGAATGAACAAATGATCAAACTAATGAATGAATGAATGAACTAACGAACAAATGAACTAATGAATGAATGAATGAATGAACTAATGAACGAACAAACTTATGAACAAATGAATGAACAAACTAACGAACGAACAAATGAACAAACAAACTAATGAATGAACAAATGAATGAACTAACAAATGACAAAAGAAACGAACGAACAAATGACCAAACCAATGAACTAATGAACGATCGAACAAACTAACGAATGAATGAACTAATGAATGAACAAACTAGTGAACGAACGAATGAACTAACAAACAAATGAATGGATGAACAAAAGAGTGAACTAACGAACAAACTCATGAATGAACACATGAACTAACAAACTAATGACCGATCAAACATATGAACTAACGAACAAATTAACAAATGAATGAATGAACAAACTAACGAATGAAAAACAAAAGAACTAATAAACGAATGAAAGAACGAATGAATGAACTAACAAATGAATGAATGAACAAACAGACAAATGAACTAATGAACTAACAATCGACCGAATGAATGAACTAACGAACGAATGAATAATCGAACAAAGTAATGAACAAACAAACTAACTAATGAATATACGAATGAACTAACAAACGAACAAACTAAGTAACTAACAAACGAACAAAAGAAGGAAGGAACTAACGAATGAATGAATGAACATACTAATGAACAAAAAAACGAACAAACTAACTAGTGAAAAAACTAACAAATGAATGAATGAACAAACTAATGAACAAATGAACAAACTATCGAACTACTGAATGACTGAATTAAAGATTGAACAAACAGTCGAATGAATGAAAGAACTAATGAATGAACTAACAAATGAACGATCGAACGAACAAACTAACTAATGAAGGAATGAACTAATGAAGTAACTAATGAACTAAATAACTAACTAACTAACTAGCGAACAAAAGAACAAATGAACTAACAAACGAACGAAAGAAAGTGTGAACTAACAAATGAACTAACTACCAAACAAACGAACAAACTAATGAATGAAAGAACAAACAAATGAATGAACTAATGAACGAACTAATAATGAATGATCGAACAAACAAATGAATGAATCAAGTAACAAATGAATGAACAAAGGAACAAACGAACGAACAATCTAATGAATGAATGACTGACTTATGAACGAAGGAATGAACAAACTAACAAATGAAAAAACTAATGAACGAACAAACAAATGAATGAGCTAATGAACAAATGAATGAACAAACTACCAAATGACTGAACTAACGAACGACCAAATGAATGAACTAACGAAGTAACAGAGGATTGCATGAACTAACAAATGACTGAACTAATGAAAGACTGAACTAGTTAATTTAAAAAAATGATCAAATGAATGAACAAATGAACTAACCAATGAACAAAATAATGAACAAACTAATGAATGAATGAACTAATGAACAAAGTAACTAACTAACTAAAGAACTAACTAACTAACTACCTAACTACCTAACTACCTACCTATTTACTTAACTAACTAACTAAGTAACTGACTGACTGACTGACTGACTGAGTAGTGAACAAATGAATGAATGAAATAGTGAAATAATAAATATATAAATGAACAAACTACCAAATGAACGAACTAACAAACGAATGAACAAACTAACAAACAAATGAACTAACTAACAAACTAACAAACAAATTATCAAATGAACTAATGAACTAACTACCTAACTAACTACCTAAATAACTAACTAACTAATTACCTAACTAACTAAGTAACTAACGAATGAACTAAGAAACTAACTAATGAATGAACGAATGAACTCACGAACTAACAAACAAACAAACTAATGAATGAAAGAGTGAACTAATGAATGAACGAACTAACTAAGGAATAAACAAATAGATAAAGGAACTAATGAACAAAGGAACTAATGAACAAATGAACAAACAAACAAACAAACTAACTAATGAAAAAATGAATGAACTAACGAATGAACAAATGAACTAACTAACAAACAAATGTACAAATGAAATAACGAAAAAACGAATGAACTAATGAACTAACTAATGAACTAACAAACTAACTAACTACCTAACTAAATAACTACTTAACTACCTAAATAACTATCTAACTAAGTAACTAACTAACTAATTAACTTACTACCTAACTAACTACCTACCTAACTAACTAACTAACAAATGAACTAACGGACGAACTAACAAACTAATGAAATAACTAACAAATGAATGAACTACCAAACTAACTAATGAATGAATGAATGAACTAACGAATAACTGAACTAAGGAATGAAAGAGCGAACTAACAAACAAACAAACAAACAAACTAATGAACGAATGGATGAAGGAACTAACGAATGATGGAACTAACGAAAGACCGAACGAATGAACTAACTAAGTAATGAATGAATGAACGAACTAACGCATGAACGAATGAACAATCAAAAGAATGAAGGAATGAATGAACAAACAAACTAACGAACAAATGAATGAACGAACTAATGAACAAACAAACAAACTAATGAACTAACAAATGACTGAACTAACAAATGACCAAACTACCGAATGAACAAACAAATGATCGATCGAACTAATGAAAGAACTAATGAATGAACAAATGAACGATCGATCGAATGATCGAACGATCGAATGAACAAAAAAATGAACTATTTAACTAACTAACAAATGAACTAACTAACTAACTAACTAGCAAACAAATGAACAAACGAACTAATGAATGACCGAATGAAAGATTGAACTAACAAGCAAATGAATGAATGAACTACCAAATGAATGAACTAATGAACGAATAAACAAACTAACTAACAAATGAACGAACAAACTGACAAATGAATGAATGAATTATTGAACAAAAAGACTAACAATTGAACTCATGAATGAACTAACAAATGAACTAATGAACTAATGAACAAACAAACTAATGCATGAACAAATGATTGAATGAATGAATGAATGAATGAACTAACAAACAAATGAACTAATGAACAAATGAACTAATGAACTAAGAATCGACCGAATGACCAAACTAACGAACAAATGAACGAGCAAATGAAGTAACGAACAAATGAACTAACTGACTAACTAACTAACTAATGAACAAACAAATGAACTAACGAATGAACGAACAAACTAACTAACTAATGAACAAACAAAGGAAGAAACTAATGACCAAAGGAACTATCTAATGAACGAATGAAGGAATGTAGTAATGAACAAACTAATGAATGAACAAACTAATGAATGACCGAATAAACAAACTAACAAACTAATGAACAACTGAACTTAAGATTGAATGAACAGTCAAACGAACGCAAGAACTAATGAATGAATTAACAAATGAATGATCGAACAATCGAACGAACAAACTGTCTAATGAAGGAACGAACTAACAAACTGACTAACTAATGAACTAACTAACTACCAAATTAACTAACTAACTAGTGAATGAACGAATGAATGAACTAATGAATGAACAAACGAAAGAGTGAACTAACAAATGAACTAATTACCAAACAAACGAATGAACTAATGAACAAATTAATGAACAAATGAAAAAACTAACGAATGAACTAATGAATGAACTAATGAACAAACTAACCAATGAAAATCTAATGAATGAACTAAGGAACTAATGAATGACCAAACTAATGAACTAATGACTGACTGAACTAACAAAAGAAAGAACAAATGATCAAATGAACAAACTAACTAATGAATGAACTAATGAACTAATGAATGAACTAATGAACTAATGAATGAACGAACGATCAAACAAACTAATGAACAAATGAACTAACAAATGAATGAACTAATGAACAAACTAACTAACTAAAGAACTACCTAACTAACTAACTAACTCCCTAACTATCTACCTAACTAACTAACTAACTAACTAACTCACTAACTCACTAGCTAACTAACTAACTAACTAACTCACTAACTAATGAACCAAGTAAATAACTAACTAACTAATGAACTAATGAACTAACGAACAAACTAATGAACTAATGAACTAACTAACTAATGAACTAATGAACTAACTAATGAACTAACTAACTAACTAACAAATGAACTATCTAACAAACGAACTAACTAACTAACTAACTAACTAACTAACTAATGAACGGACTGACTGACTGACTGACTGACTGGACTGACTGGACTGACTAGACTGACTGACTGACTGACTGACTAGGGAACAAATGAACAAACGAACTAACAAATGAATGAACGAAAGATTCAACTAACAAAAAAATGAACAAACTACCAAACAAATGACCTAACAAACAAAAAACTAACTAACAAATGAACGGAGGAACTGACAAATGAAAGAACAAATGAACTAATGAAGGAATGAACTAACAATTGAACTAACAAATGTACTAACAAACGAACTAACCAACTAATGAACGACCAAACTAAGGAAAGAAGAAATGATCGAACGAATGAATGAATGAATAAACCAACAAACGAACTAACGAAGAAATGAATGAATGAACTAACAAACGAAGAAACTTATGAACAAACTAACCAACAAACTAACCAACAAATTAATGAACGAATGAATGAACAAACTAATGAATGACCGAACAAATGAATGAATAAATGACCAAACGAACAAACTAACGAACAATTGAATGAACTAACGAACGAACTAATGAATGAATGAACTAGCGAACGAACGAACTCACAAACAAATGAACAGACGAACAAATTAGTGAACTAACGAATGAACTCACAAATGAATGCATGAACTAACAAACAAATGACTGATCAAACTAATGAAATAAAGAACTAATGAACTAATGAATGAATGAATGAACAAACTAATGAAAGAACTAATGAACACATGAACAAACAAATGAATGAATGAACAAATGAATGAACAAACAAATGAATGAATGAACAAATGAACAAATGAACTAATGAACTAACAATCGACCGAACAAACAAATGAATGAGCGATCAAACGAAATAATGAACGAACAAATGAACTAACAAACTAATTAACTAATGAACTAACAAACTAACTAACTACCTAACTAAATAACTACCTAAGTAACTAACTAACTAACTAACTACTAAACTAACTACCTAACTAACTAACTAATGAACTAACGCACAAACTAACGAACTAATGAAGTAACTAACGAATGAATGTACAAACTACCGAACTAACTAATGAATGAATGAATGAACGAATGAACTAATGAATGACCGAACTAAGGAATGAAAGAGCCAACTAACGAACGAACAAATGAACAAACTAATGAACGAATGGATGAAGAAACTAACAAACGAAGGAACTAATGAATGAAAGAACTAACGAACAAAGGAACTAACAAACAAAAAACTAACAAATGACCGAACGAATGAATGAATAAAGTAACTAACTAACTAATGAACGAATGAACAATCTAACACACGAATGAATGAACAATCAAAAAATGAAGGAACAAATGAAGAAACGAACTAATGAATGAACGAATGAATGAACAAACTAATGAACAAACAAACAAACTCACAAACTAACAAATGACTGAACTAATGAACGACTGAACTAATGAATGATCAAACAAATGATAAAGGAAACTAATGAAAAAACTAATGAATGAACGAATGAATGATTGATTGAACAATCGAACAAACGAATGAAGGAACAAACTAACTAACTAACTAACGAATGAACTAACTAACTAACTAACTAACTAGTGAACAAATGAACGAACAAACTAATGAATGAATGAACAAAAGATTGAACTAATGAACAAATAAACGAATGAACAACCAAATGAATGAACTAACGAACGAACAAACAAACTCACAAATGAACAAATGAATGAACTAAAGAACGATCGATCTAATGGTTGAACTTATGAAGGAACTAACAAACGAACTAACAAACTAATGAATGCCCAAACTAACGAATGAACAAATGATCGAATGAATGAATGAATGAATGAACTAACAAACTAATGAACTAACAAATGAATGAATGAATGAACTATCAAACAAACAAACTTATGAACAAACTAAAGAATGAACTAACATCCAAACCAACAAACTAATGCACGAATGAATGAATGAACTAACGAACAACCGAACAAACGAACAAACAAATGACCAAATGAATGAATTAATGAATGATCAAATGTACAAATGAATGAACAAACTAATGAATGAAGAAACTAGTGAATGAACAAACAAACTTACAAACAAATGAACGGACAAACGTAATAGCAAACTAACAAACAAACTCACAAACGAATGCATGAACTAACGAACAAATGACCGATCAAACAAACAAACTAAGGAATGAACGAACTAACAAATGAATGAAGGAACGAACTACCGAATGAAAAACAAAAGAACTAATGAACAAACGAACAACAAATGAATGAACTAACAAATGAATGAATGAACAAATGAACTAATGAACTAACAACCAACCAAACGAACGAACTAAAGAACGAATGAACGATCAAATGAAGTAATGAACAAATGAATTAACTGACTAACTAACTAATGAACAAACAAACAAAGTAATGAATAAATGAACAAACAAATTACCTAACGAACGAACAAAGGAAGGAACTAACAAATGAAGGAACTAACTAATGAACGATGAATGAATGTAAAATAAACGAACTGATGAATGAACTAATGAACGGAAAAACTTACAAACAACCAAATGAACAAACTAACAAACAAACGAACAAACTAATGAATGAATGAAAGACTGAACTAAAGATTGAATGAACAGTTGAACGAACAAAAGAACTACCAAATGAACTAACAAATGAACAATTGAACAATCCAATGAACTAACTAATGAAGGAATGAATGAACGAACTAACTAACTAATGAACTAACTAACTAACTAACTAACAAACAAATGAACGAATGAACTAATGAATGAATGAATGAATGAGTGAACTAATGAATGAACTAACTACCAAACAAATGAACGAACTAATGAATGGATTAACAAACAAACTAATGAATGAAATAATGAAGTAACTAATGAACGAACGATCGAACAAACAAACAAATGAATCAACTAATGAATGAACGAACGAATGAACAATCTAACAAACGAATGACCGATTTATGAATGAATGAATGATGAAACTATGGAACTAATGAACGAACAAACAAATGAATGAAATAATGAATGAATGAATGAATGAACTAACAAATGACCGAACTAACGACTGACCAATTGAATGAACTAGTGAAGTAACGAAGAATGGCATGAACTAACGAATGACTGAAGTAACGAATGAAAGAATGAATGATTGAATGAACGAATAAACTAATGAAGAACAAACTAATGAACAAAAGAACAAATGAACTATCGAACAAACAAACGAACTAATGAATGAAAGAATTTACGAACAAAAGACCAAATGAATGAACAACCGAATGAACAAATGAACAAAAGAAAGAACAAACACACTAATGAATGAATGAACTAATGAATGAACAAACAGACTAAAGATCAAAGGAACAAACTAATGAAGTAATGAATGAATGAACTTATGAATGAACAAACTTACTAATGAATGAACGAATGAAAGAACAAATGAATGAATGAACGAATGAATAAACTAACGAACGAACTAGCGAATGAATGAACTAACGAACTAACGAACGACTGAATGAATAAACTAGCAAATGATCAAATGAAGTAACAAATGAATGAAAGAATGAACTAACTAACTAACTGACTAACTAACTAACTCACTAACTAATGAACAAATGAAGGAATAAACGAACTAACAAACGAAAGAGTGAACTAAAGAATGAATGAATGAACAAAAGTAAGGAATGAATGAATGAACTAATGAATGAATGAATGAACTTACAAACGAAAGAATGAACGAATGAACGAATGATCGAACTAATGAATAAATGAACAAATGAACGAATGAAAAAATGAATGAACTAACTAACTAATGATGAAACAAACAAACTAATGAACAAAGGAACTAACGAATGAATAAACGAATGAACTAATGAATGAACAAATGAAAAGAACTAGCAAACAAACAAACGAACAAGTAAATGAACTAACAAATGAGCGAATGAACTAATGAACAATTGAACAAATGAACTAACAAATGACCAAATGAACAAACTAACAAATGAATGAATGATCGAATGAAGTAATGAACAAACTAACTAACTAACTAACTAACTAACTAACTCACTAACTAACTAACAAATGAATGAACGAACTAACAAATGAACAAATGAACTAAATAACTAATGAACAATTGAACTAATGAATGAAAGAGAAAACTAATGAATGAACGAATGAACTAACTAATGAATGAATAAATGGATGAAGGAACTAATGAACAAAGGAACTAATGAACAAATGAATGAACAAACAAACAAATGAACAAACTCACTAACAAACAAATGAACAAACTAATGAATGAATGAATGAAATAACAAATGAACGAACGTACAAATGAAATAACAAAAGAATGAATGAACTAACTAACTAACCAATGAACAAACAAACAAACAAACTAAATGAACTACCAAACTAACTAAGTAACTAAATGAACTAACTAACTAAGTAATGAACAAACTAACAAACAAACTAACTAACTAATGAACTAACAAATGAATTAACGAACTAATGAGAACAAACTAATGAATGAAAAATAAAACAAAAACTAACAAACTAACTAATTAATAAACTAATGAATGAATGAACTAACAAATGACTGAACTAATGAACAAAAGAACGAACTAATGAATGAATAAATGAACAAACTAATGAATGAATGAATGAAGCGAACTAATGAACTAAATGAACTAACTAACTAACAAACTAACTAATGAATGAACTAACTAACTAATTAATGAATGAATGACTAATGAACGAATGAATTAACAATGAACTAACTAATGAATGAATGAACAAACAAACTAATGAACAACCGAATAAACAGAACAAACTAACTAACAAACAAATGAACTAATGAACTAACAAATGAACTAAAACTAACAAACGAACAAACTAATGAATGAACGAACTAATGATCTAATGAACTAATGAACGAACTAACAAATGAACTAATAACAAACAATGAATCAAATGAATGAACGAACTAACAAATGAACTAACAAACTAAACTAATGAATGAAACTAACTAATGAACAAATGAACAAACAAACTAACAAACGAATGAACGAAAGATTGAACTAACAAACGAATGAATGAGCTACCAAACAAATGAACTAATGAACAAACAAACTAACTAACAAATGAACAAAAAAACTGACAAATGAACAAACGAATGAACTAGTGAACGAACGAACTAATGATTGAACTAACAAATGAACTGACAAACAAACTAACCAACTAATGAATGACCAAACTAAGGAACGAAGAAATGATCAAACGAATGATTGAATGAACTAACAAACAAATGAACTAATGAATGAATGAATGTACTAACAAATGAAGAAATTTATGAACAAACTAACAAACAAACTATCCAACAAATTAATGAACGAATGAATGAATGAACTAACGAATGACCGAACAAATGAACAAATAAACGACCAAATGAATGAACTAATGAACAATTGAACGAACTAATGAACAAACTAGAAAATGAATGAACAAACTAAAAAACAAATGAACGTATGAACAAATTAGCGAACTAACAAATGAACTCACAAACGAATGCATGAACTAACAAACAAATGACGAACAAACTAACGAACTAATGAACTAATGAACTAATGAATGAATGAATGAACAAACTAACAAATGAACAATGAAAGAACTAATGAAAATGAACAAACAAATAAATGAACTAACAATGAATGAACAAAAAAGAAGAATGAACAAAAACTAATGAATAACAATCGAACGAACTAACGAACTAATGAATGAACGATCAAACAAACTAAAGAATGATCAAATGAACTAACGAACGAATTAACTAATGAACTAACAAAGTAACTAACTACCTAACTAAATAACTACTTAACTATCTAAGTAACTAACTAACTAACTGACTAACTACCTAACTAACTAACTAATGAACTAACGGACAAACTAACGAACTAATGAAGTAACTAATGAATGAATGAACAAACTAATGACCTAACTAATGAATGAATGAATGAAAGAATGAACTAACGAATGACTGAACTAAGGAATGAAAGAGCGAACTAATGAACGAAGAAATGAACAAACTAATGAATGAATGAACGAAGGAACTAACGAATGAAGGAACTAATGAAGGACCGAACGAATGAATGAATGAAGTTACTAACTAACTAATGAACGAATGAATGATCTAATGCATAAATGAATGAATAATCGAAAAAACGAAGGAACAAACGAAGAAACAAACTAACGAACAAACTAATGAACAAACAAGCAAACTAACAAACTAACAAATGACTGAACTAATGAAAGACCGAACTAACAAACGAACAAACAAATGATCAAATGAAATAATGAAAGAACAAATGAATGGACGAACGAATGATTGATCGAACAATCGAACGAACAAACAAAGGAACAAACTAACTAACTATCTAACGAATGTACTAATTAATTAACTAAATAACGAGCAAACAAATGAACGAACAAACTAATGAACGAATGAACGAAAGATTGAACTAATGATCAAATGAATGAATGAACTACCAAATGAATGAACTAACGAACGAACAAACTAACTAATGAACAAACAAACTCACAATTGAACGAATGAATGAACTAATGAACGAACGAACTAATGATTGAACTTACAAAGGAACTAACAAACGAACTAACAAACTAATGAATGACTGAACTAACGAATGAACAAATGATCGAATGAACAAATGAATGAATGAACTAATGAACTAACAAATGAATGAATGAATGAACTAACAAACAAACAAACTTATGAACAAACTAACGAATGAACTAACGACCAATCCAACAAACTAATGCTGGAATGAATGAATGAACTAACAAACAACCGAACAAACGAATGAACTAATGATCAAACGAATGAACTAATGAATGATCAAATGAACAAATGAACGAACAAACTAATGAATGAAGAAACTAATGAACGAACAAACAAACTTACAAACAAATGAATGGACAAACGTAATAACAAACTAACAAACAAACTCACAAACAAACACATGAACTAACGAACAAATGACCGATCAAACAAACGAACTAAGAAATGAACGAACTAACAAATGAATGAAGGAACGAACTACCGAATGAAAAACAAAAGAACTAATGAACAAACAAACAACAAATGAATGAACTAACAAACGAATGAATGAACAAATGAACTAATGAACTAACAACCGACCGAACGAACGAACTAAAGAACGAATGAACGATCGAATGAAGTAACGAACAAACGAATTAACTGACTAACTAACTAATGAACAAACAAACTAACAAATGAACAAACAAACTAACTAACTAATGTACGAACGAAGGAAGGAACTAACAAATGAAGGAACTAACTAATGAACGAATCAATGAACGTAAAATAAACAAACTCATGAATGAACTAATGAATGGAAAAACTTACAAACAACCAAATGAACAAACTAACAAACAAATGAACAAACTAATGAATGAACGAAAGACTGAACTAAAGATTGAATGAACAGTTGAACGAACAAAAGAACTACCAAATGAACTAACAAATGAACGATCGAACAATCCAATGAACTAACTAATGAAGGAATGAACTAACGAACTAACTAACTAATGAACTAACTTACTAACTAACAAACAAATGAACAAATGAACTAATGAATGAATGAATGAGTGAGTGAACTAACGAATGAACTCACTACCAAACAAATGAATGAACTAATGAATAAATTAACGAACAAACTAACGAATGAAAGAATGAACGAACTAATGAACGAAAGATTGAACAAACAAACAAATGAATCCACTAACGAATGAATGAACGAATGAACAATCTAACGAACGAATGACCAATTTATGAACAAATGAATGATGAAACTATGGAACTAATGAATGAACAAATGAATGAACTAATGAATGAATGAATGAATGAACTAACAAATGACCGAACTAACGAATGACCAAATGAATGAACTAGTGAAGTAATGAAGAATGGCATGAACTAACAAATGACTGAACTAACGAATGACTGAAGTAACGAATGAAAGAATGAATGATTGAATGAACGAATAAACCAATGAAGAACAAACTAACAAATGAATGAACAAATGAACTATCGAACAAACGAATGAACTAATGAATGAAAGAATTTACGAATGAAAGACCAAATGAATGAACAACCGAATGAACAAATGAACAAAAGAAAGAACAAACAAACTAATGAATGAACGAACTAATGAATGAACGAACAGACTAAAGATCAAAGGAACAAACTAATGAAGGAATGAATGAATGAACTTATGAATGAACAATTTACTAATGAATGAACAAATGAAAGAACTAATGAACGAATGAACGAACGAATGAATGAACTAATGAATGAACTAACAAATGAATGAACTAATGAACTAATGAATGACTGAATGAATGAACTAACAAATGATCAAATGAAGTAACAAACAAATGAAAGAATGAACTAACTAATTAACTAACTAACTAACTAACTAACTAACTAACTCACTAACTAACGAACAAATGAAGGAATAAATGAACTAACAAATGAAAGAGTGATCTAAAGAATGAATGAATGAACAAAAGTAAGGAATGAATGAATGAACTAATGAACAAATGAATGAACTTACAAACAAAAGAATGAACAAATGAACGAACGATCGAACTAATGAATGAATGAACAAACGAACGAATGAAAAAACGAATGAACTAACTAACTAATGATCAAACAAACAAACTAACGAATGAAGGAACTAATGAATGGATAAACTAACGAACTAATGAATGAACAAATGAAAAGAACTAGCAAACGAACAAATGAACAAATAAATAAAGTAACAAACGAGCGAATGAACTAATGAACAATTGAACAAATGAACTAACAAATGACCGAACGAACAAACTATCAAATGAATGAACAATCGAATGAAGTAATGAACAAACAAACTAACTAACTAACTAACTAACAAACTAACTAACTCACTAACTAACTAACTAATGAATGAACGAACTAACAAATGAACGAATGAACTAAATAACTAATGAACAAATGAAGGAACTACCAAACAAACAAACGAACTAATGAATGAATTAATGAACAAATGAACAAACTAACAAACGAACTAATGAACAAACTAATGAACAAACTAACAAAGGAACGAACTAATGAATGAACTAAGGAACTAATGAATGACTGAACTAATGAAATATAGAACAAACAATAGAATGAATGAACTAACTAATGAATGAACTAATGAATGAACGAACGATTGAACAAACTAGCAAATGAACAAACTAACAAATGAATGAACTAATGAACAACCTAACTAACTAACTAAAGAACTAACTAACTACCTACCTACCTAACTAACTAACTAACTAAGTAATTAACTAACTAACTAACAAACTAACTAACTTGTGAATGACCGAATGAATGAAATAGTGAACTAATAAATGTACAATTGATTGAACTACCAAATGAATGAACTAACAAATGAACTACCAAACGAATGAACTAACTAACGAACGAATTAACAAATGAAGTAACGAACTAACTACCTAACTAACTACCTAACTAACTAACTAACTAATTAACTAACTACCTAACAAACTAATTAACTAATGAAAGGACAAACAAACTAACTAATGAAAGAACAAATGAACAAACAAACTAACAAACAAACTAACAAACAAAAGAGCGAACTATTGAATGAATGAATGAATTAACTAACGAATGAATGGATGAAGGAACTAATGAACCAAGGAAGTACCGAATGAATGAATGAACTAACTAATGAACAAATGAACAAACAAACTAACTAACGAACAAATGAATGAACTAACGAATGAACGAACGACTAACAAATGAACGAACATACAAACAAAATAACGAACAAATAAATGAACTAACTAACTAATGAACTAACAAACTAACTAACTAACTACCTAACTAAATAACTTCCTAACTACCTATGTAACTAACTAAGTAAATAACTAAGTAAGTAACTAACTAATTAACTAACTACCTAACTAACTACCTACCTAACTAACTGACTAACTAATGAACTAACAAACTAATGAACTAACTAAGGAATGAATAAATGAACTAATGAACTAACTAATGAACGAACAAATGAACAAACAAATTAAGGAATGACCGAACTATGGGATGAAAGAGCGAACAAATGAACAAACTAATGAATGAATGGACAAATGAACTAATGAACGAAGAAACTAATGAACGACCAAATGAATGAATGAACAAACGAACTAACTAACTAATGAATGAATGAATGAACTAATGCATGAACGAATGAACAATTGAAAAAATGAAGGAACAAACGAACTAACGAATGCACAAATGATTGAACAAACTAATGAACAAACAAACGAACTAATGAACTAACAAATGATGGAACTAACGAACAAACAAACAAACGATCGAACAAACTAATGAAAGAACTAACGAATGAATGAATGAATGAATGAACAAATGAATGAATGAATGAACGATCGAATGAATGAACAAACAAAAAAATGAACTACCTAACTAACTAACCAATTAACTAACTAACTAACAAACTAGCTAGCGAACAAATGAAAGAACAAACTAACGAACGAATGAACAAAAGATTGAACTAACAAACCAATGAATGAACAAACTACCAAACAAATGAGCTAATGAACGAATGAACAAACTAACTAACAAATGAACAAATGAACTGACAAATGAATGAATGAACAAACTAATGAACAAATGAACTAATGATTGAACTAATGAATGAACTAACAAACAAACTAATGAACTAATGAACGACCGAACTAACGAACGAACAAATGATCGAGCAAATGAATGAATTAATGAACTAACAAATGAATGAACTAACAAACAAACAAACTTATGAACAAACTAATGAACAAACTAACGAACAAAATAATGAACAAACAACTGAACAAATTAATGAATGACTAAACAAACAAATGAACAAATGACCAAACAAATGAACTAATGAATGATGGAAAGCACTAACGAATGAAAGAACTAATGAACGACCAAGCTCACGAATGAACGAACAAACTAACAAACAAATGAACGGACAAATGAAATAATGAACTAACAAACAAACTTACAAATGAATGCATGAACTAACGAACAAACAAACAAACTAAGGAATGAACTAATGTATGAACGAATGAACTAACAGACAAAAAAATGAAAGAACTATTGAACAAACGAACAAACAAATGAATAAACTAACAAATGAATGAACTAACAATTGACCAAACAAAAGAATTAACAAAAGAATGAATGATCGAAAGAAGTAACGAACAAACAAACTAACTGACTAACTAACTAACTAACTAATGAACAAACAAATGAACTAACGAATGAACGAACGAACTAACTAACAAACAAATGAAGAAAGGAACTCACCAATGAAGGAACTAACTAACGAACGAATGAATGAACAAACTAATGAATGAACTAATGAACAAAAAAATGAATGAACAAACTAATGAAAAAATGAACAAACTAACGAACAACTGAACTAAAGATTGAATGAACAGTCGAACAAATGAAAGAACTACCAAATGAACTAACAAATGAACGATCAAGCGATCGAATGAACTAACTAACTAAAGAAGGATTGAACTAACGAATGAACTAACTAACTAACTAGTGAACAAATGAAAAATGAACTAATGAATGAATGAACGAAATAGTGAACTAATGAATGAAGTAACTACCAAACAAATGAACAAACTATTGAGCGAATTAATGAACAAACAAATAAACTAACAAATGAACTATTGAACAAACTAATGAATGAATGATCAAATGAAAGATAGAACCATCAAGTGAACCTAGTAATGAATGAACGATCTAATGAACGAATGACCAACTTATGAACAAATGAATGAAGAAACTAATGAACAAATGAATGAGCTCATGAATAAACAAATGAATGAACTAATGAATGAATCAATGAACAAACTAACAAATGACCGAACTTACGAATGACCAAATGAATGAACTAATGAAGTAACAGAGGATCGCATAAACTAACGAATGACTGAACTAACGAATGAAAGAACGAACGATCGATTGAATGAACGAATGAACTAATGAATGAACTAATGAATGAACAAACTAACAAACGAACTAACGAATAAATAAAGGAACAAATAAATTATAGAATGAACAAATGAACTAATGAATGAAAGAATGAATGAACAAAAGAACAAATGAATGAACAAACAAATGAATGAACAAATGAATGAAAGAAAGAAACAAACTAATGAACGAACAAACTAATGAATGAATGAACAGACTAAAGATTAAAGGAACAAACTAATGAATGAATGAATGAATGAATGAACTAATGAATGAACAAACTAACTAATGAACGAACAAATGAAGGAACTAATGAACGAATGAACGAACGAATGAATAAACTAATGAACGAACTAATGAATGAATGAACTAATGAACTAATGAACTAATGAACGATCTAATGAATGAACTAATGATTGATCAAATGAAGTAATGAACGAATGAAAGAATGAAATAACTAATTAACTAACTAACTAACTACCTAACTAACTACCTAACTAACTAACTAACTAACAAACTAACTAACTAACTCACTAAGTAATGAACGAATGAAGGACTAAATGAACTAACAAACAAAAGAGTGAACTAAAGAATGAATGAATGAACAAAAGTAAAGAATGAATAAATGAACTAATGAACGAATGAATGAACTAACAATCAAAAGAACAAACAAATGATCAAACTAATGAATGAATGAACAAACTAATGAATGAAAAAATGAATGAACTAATGAATGAACTAACTAAATAATGATCAAACAAACAAATGAATGAACTAACGAATGAATGAATGAACAAACTAATGAATGATCAAATGAAAAAACTATTGACTGAACAAATGAATAAACTAATGAACAAGTGAATGAAGTAATGAACAAATGAACTAACTAACTAACTAACAAACTAACTCACTAACTAACTAACTAATTAACTAACTAACTCCCAAGTGAATGAATAAACTAACAAACTAATGAACGATTGAATAAATGAATGAATGATCAATTGAAGTAACAAACGAATGAAAGAATGAACTAACTAATTAACTAACTACCTAACTACCTACCTAACTACCTAACTAACTAACAAACTAACTAACTAACTCACTAACTAATGAACAAATGAAGTAATAAATGAACTAACGAACGAAAGAGTGAACTAAAGAATGAATGAATGAACAAAAGTAAGGAATGAATAAATGAACTAATGAATGAATGAATGAACTAACAAACAAAAGAAGGAACAAAGGAACGAACGAACGATCGAACTAACGAATCAATGAACAAACTACCAAATGAAAAAATGAATGAACTAACGAATGAACTAACTAACTAATGATCAAACAAACAAACTAACGAATGAATTAACTAATGAATTAATGAATGAATGAACGAACTAATGAATGAACAAATGAAAGAACTAATGAATGAACAAATGAATGAACTAATAAACAAGCGAAAGAAGTAATGAACAAATGAACAAACAAACTAATGAACGACCAAACGAACAAACTAACAAACAAATGAACAATCGAACAAAGTAATGAACAAAATGACTAACTAACTAACTAACTAACTAACTCACTAACTAACTAACTAATTAATTAAGTAACTCACGAGTGAATGAATGATCTAACTAACTAATGAACAAATGAAGGAACTACCAAACAAAAGAACTAACGAATGAACGAATGAATTAACTAATGAATGAACAAACTAATGCACAAATGAATGAACTAACTAATGAACAAACTAATGAACAACCGATCTAGCGAACAAAAGAAGGGTTGAACCAACAAAAGAACTAACGAATGAACTAACGAAAGAATTATCGAATGATCAAACAAACTAACAAAGGGATGAACTAATGATCAAACTAATTAACTAACTAACTAGTGAACGAAGGAACCAACTAATGAATGAACGAACAAATGAAAGAGTGAACTAATGAATGAACAAACTAACTAAAGAATGAAAGATCAAACAAACGAAAGAATGAATGAATGAATGAACAACAAACAAACTAATGAACAAATTAACAAATGAATGTTAGGACTAATGATCAAAGGAACAAACTAATGAAAGAACAAACGATCTAACAAACAAATTAACTAACTAACAAACGAATGAATGAATGAACTAACAAATGACCAACCTAATGAATGAATTAACTAAAGAACTAACGAATGAATGAACGATCAAATGAAGTAACAAATGAATGAAAGAATGAAGTAACTCACTAACTAACTAACTACCTAACTAACTACTTAACTATCTAACTAGCTAACTAACTAACTAACTAATGAACTAACAGACTAATTAATGAACTAATGAACAAACTAATGAACTAACTAACAAATAAACGAACTAACAAACTAACTAATAAATGAATGAATGAACAAACTAACTAACGAATGAACGAATTAAGAAACTAAAGAATGAAGGAACTAAAAAATGAACAAACAAACAAATTAATGAATGAATGAACTAACGAACAAACGATCGAACAAATAACGAACGAACGAAATAAGAAATGAATGAACTAATGAACAAATGGAGGAGCAAACGAACTAATGAACAAACTAATGAATGAACTAATGAACTAACAAATGACCAAACTAACAAACAAAAGAACAAACGATTGAATGAACGGATGAACTAACAAATGAACTAACTTATGAATGAGCAATCGAACAAACTAAAGAACAAATGAACTAACGAATGAATGAACTAATGAACAAACAAACTAACTCACTAACTAACTAACTTACTAACCAACCAACCAACTAACTAACTAACTGGGGAATAAATGAACGAATGAATGAACCAACGAAAGATTGAACTAACGAATGAATGAATGAATAAACTACCAAACGAAGGAACTAATGAATGAACGAACAATCTAACTAACAAAAGAATGAACTGACAAATGAATAAATGAAGAAATGAAAGAAGGAACAAACTAACTAACTAACGAACTAACTAATGAATGAACTAACTATCTAACTAGCAAACAAATGAATGAACAAACTATCAAACGAACGAACAAAAGATTGAACTAACGAACGAATGAATGAACGAGCTACCAAACAAATTAACTAAGTAACTTACTAACTAACGAATGAACGAACGGACTAATGATTGAAGAAATGAACTAATGGATGAACTAATGAACGTACGAAGTAACTAACGAACAAACAAACTAATGAACGAATGAATGAAGAACTAATGAACAAAATAACGAATGAATGATGTAACAAACTATCGAACGACCGAATGAACAAATGAACGATCAAACGAAGTAACAAACGAATGAAAGAATGAACTAACTAACTAACTACCTAACTAACTACCAAACTAACTAACTAACTACCTAACTAACTTAGGAACTAATGAACAAACTAATGAACTAACTAACAAACAAACTAACGAACTAACTAATGAATGAACAAATGGACAAACAAAATAACGAACGAATGAACTAACAAACAAAAAATCGAACTAGCGAATGAACGAACAAACAAACTAACTAATGAGTAAAACAAACAATGAACGAATGAATGAAGTTAGGAATGAATGAACGATCGAACGAACAAACTAACTAACAAATGAATGAACTATTGAACGAACTAACTAATGAATGAACTAATGAATGAATGAACTAACAAATGAAATAACTAACGAAAAAAGTAACTAACTAACTAACTAACTAACCCACTAACTACCTAACTAACTATCTAATTAACTAACTAAGTAACTACCCAACTAACCAACTAACTAGCAAACTAACTAACTAACTAACTAACTATCTAACTAACTAACTAGCTAACTAACTAACTAACCAACCAACTAACTCACTAACTAACGAACGAACGAATGAATGAACTAACGAATGAAAGAGTGAAGCAAAGAACAAATGAACAAATGAAAGTATGAAATGAACGAATGAACTAATGAAGGAATGAATGAACTAACGAACAAAAGAACGAACAAATGAATGAACAAACGAATGAATAATTGAACTAACGAATGAATGAACAGAGTAATGAATGATCTAACGAATGAACAAACTAACTAATGATCAAACAAATGAACTAATGAATGAATGAATGAATGAACTAATGAACAAACAAACAACAGAAATAATGAACAAACAAATGAATGATCTAATGAATACACAAATGAACTAATGAAGAACTGAACAAATGAACTAACGAATGACTGAACAATCTAACAAAGTAATGCACAAACGAACTAACTAACTAACTCACTAACTAACTAACTAACAAATGAATGACCTAATGAACAAACGAATGAACAAATTAACTAACGATCGAACAAATGAAGGAACTAATGAACGAATGAACAAATGAATGAACTAACGAATGAATGAACTAATAAACGAACAAACTAACTAACGAACAAACAAACGAACAATCTAACGAACAAATGAATGACTGAACTAACTAACAAACTAATGAAATAACGAATGACCGAACTAGTGAACGAAAGAATGGTTGAACAAATTAAAGTACTAACAAACAAACAATCAAATGATCAAACAAACAAACTATCAAAAAAATGAACTAACTAACTAACTAACTAACTAAGTAACTAGCAAATGAACAAAGTAATGAATGATTGAAAGAGTGAACTAATGAACTAACTAACTAATGAACGAAAGGATGAATGAAAGAATGAATGAATGAATGAACAAACAAACAATCTAATGAATGAACTAATGAATGAACAAGCAGACTAATGATCGAAGGAACAAACTAATAAACCAACAAACGAATGAACTAATGAAGGAATGAACAAACTAACTTACGAACGAACGAATGAATGAAATAACAAATGAATGTACTAACAAATGAATGAACTAACAAACTAATGAATGACCAAACAAACCAACTAACAAACAAATGAATGGACAAAGTAATGAATGAACAAAAGAATGAACTATCTCACTAACTAACTAACTAACTAACTAACTACTTAACTATCTAACTAACTAATACCTAACTAACTAATGAACTAATGAACTAATTAATGAAGTAACTAATGAATAAATGAACGAACAAACTAACTAATGAATGAACGAATGAACGAACGAACGAACAAACTAACTAATGAATGAATTAAGGAACTAAAGAATGAAGGAACTAACAAACAAACAAACAAACAAACTAATGAATGAACAAACTAACGAACAAACGATTAAACAAACTAACAAACAAATGAAATAGAAATTTATGAACTAATGAACAAATGGTGGAGCAAACAAACTAATGAACAAACTAACAAATAAACTAACGAATGAACAAACTAATGAATGAACTAACGAATGACCAAACTAACAAATGAAAGAACAAACAATCGAATGAACGGATGAACTAACAAATAAACTAATGAATGAACAAACAATTAAACAAACTAACGAACGAATGAACTAACAAATGAATGAACTAACGAACAAACAAACTAACTAACTAACTAACTAACTAACCAATCAACTAACTCACTAACTAACAAACGAATGAACGAACAAATTGACAAATGAAAGAGTGAAGCAAAGAACGAATGAACAAATGAAAGTAAGAAATGAACGAATGAACTAATGAAGGAATGAACGAACTAATGAACAAAAGAATAAATGAATGAATGAATGAACAAATGAATGAATGAACGAATGAATAATCGAACTAACGAACAAATGAACAAACTAATGAACTAACGAATGAACGAACTAACTAATAATCAAACAAACGAACTAATGAACAAATGAATGAATGAACTAACAAATGAATGAATGAACAAACTAACGAATAAACAAACAAAAGAAATAATGAACAAATGAATGAATGAACTAATGAACAAGCGAATGAACTACTGAAGAAATGAACTAATGAACTAATGAACAACAAACTAATGAATGACTGAATGATCTAACAAAGTAATGCACAAACGAATTAACTAACTAACTCATTAACTAACTAACAAATGAACGAATGCACGAACAAACTAACTAATGAACAAATGAAGGAACTAAGAAACTAAGGAAGTAATGAACGAATGAATGAATGAATGAACTAACGAATGAACGAACTAATGAACGAACTAACAAACTAACAAACAAATGAATGAACAATTTAATGAACAAATGAATGAATGAACTAATAAACTAATGAACTAAGGAACGACCGAACTAGTGAATGAAAAAACGGTTGAATGAATGAAAGTACTAACGAACAAATGATCAAATGATCAAATGATCAAATGATCAAATGATCGAACGAATGAACTAACAAACAAATGAACTAACTAACTAAGTAAATAGCAAATGAACGAACTAACGAATGATTGAAAAAGTGAACTAACGAACTAACTTATGAACGAAAGAATGAACGACCAGACAAACAAACTAACTAATGAACTAACAAATGAATGAACAGACTAATGATCGAAGGAACAAACTAATGAATGAACAAACAAAGGAACTAATGAAGGAATGAACAAACTAACTTTCGAACAAACGAATGCCTAAACTAACGAATGAACTTACTAACAAACGAATGAACTAACAAACTAATGAATGATCAAACAAACCAACTAACAAACGAATGAACAGACAAACAAAGTAATGAATGAATGAAAGAATGAACTAACTCACTAACTAACTAACTAACTAACTACCTAACTACTTAACTAACTAACTAACTAACTAACAAACTAACTAACTACCTAACTAACTAATGAACTAACAAAGTAATTAACGAACTAATGAATTAACTAACGAATAAATGAACTAACAAATTTACTAATGAACAAACGAATGAATGAATGAACAAACCAACTAACAAATGAATAAATTAAAGAACTAAAGAATGAAGGAACTAACAAACGAATGAACAAACAAACTAATGAATGAATGAACTTATGCATGAACAATCGAACAAACTAACAAACGAACAAACTAAACAACAAACGAATGAACTAATGAATGAACTAACGAACGAACTAACGAATAAACGAACTAATGAACTAATGAATGACCGAACTAACAAACAAAAGAACAAATGATCGAATGAATGAATGAACTAACGAATGAACTAATGAATGAACAAAAGATTGAACAAACTAATGAATGAACTAACGAATGAATGAACTAATGAACAAACTAACTAACTAAAGAACTAACTAACTAACTACCTAACTACCTAACTAACTTATGAACTAACGAACAAAGTAATGAACTAATGAACGAACTAATGAACTAACTAACAAACAAATGAGCTAACTAATGAATGAACAAATGAACAGATGAACTAATGAATGAACGAACTGACAAACAAAAAACTGAACTAAAAATGAATGAACAAACAAACTAACTAATGAGCAAACAAACAATGAATGAATGAATGAAGTAAGGAACGAACGAATGATCGAACGAACTAACTAACTAACACATGAATGAACGATCGAACAAACTAATGAACAAATGAATGAATGAACAAACTAACAAATGAACAAACAAACTAACAAATGACGGAACTAATGAACAACCGAACTAATGAATGAATGAACCAATGATTGAACGAAAAAACAAAAGAATTAATGAATAAACGAACGAATGATCAAACGAACGAATGAAGGAATGAACTAATGAAGTAACTAACTTATGAACTAACTAACTAACTAGTGAACAAATGAATGAATGAACTAACGAACAAATGAATGAAAGATTGAAATAACGAACGAATAAACAAACGAACTAATGAACGAATGAACAAACTACCTAACAAATGAACAAATGAACTGACAAATTAACAAACGAACAAACAATCTCACCATTGAACTAACGAATGAACTAACGAACTAACGAACAACCAATCTAACAAATGAACAAACGAATGAATGAATGAATGAATGAACTAATGAAAAAATGAACTAACAAACAAATGAATGAACTAACAAATGAACAAACTTATGAACAAATAAACAAACAAACTAATGAAGGAACGAACGAATGTACGAACTAATGAACAAACAAATGAATGAACTAATGAATGACAGAACAAACAAACGAATGACCAAACGTTCGAACTAATGAATGAATAACTATCAAACAAACTAACAAATGAACTAATGAACAGACAAACTACCAAACAAATGAACAGACAAACAAAAGAGCGAACTAACAAATGAACACATGAACTAATGAACGATCAAACAAATGAACTAACGAACGAACAAACTAACGAATGAATGATCAAATGAACTAATCAACGAACGAATGAATGAATGAATTGATAAATGAATGAATGAATAAATGAACAAATTAACTAATGAACTAATGATCGACCGAACAAACAAACTAATGAACGAATGAATGATCGAACGAAATAATGAACAAACGAACTATCTGACTAACTAACTAACGAATGAATTAACGAATGAACTAACTCACTAACAAATGAATGAAAGAAGGAACTAACGAACGAAGGAAATAACTAATGAATGAATGAACATACTAATGAACGAACTAATGAACAAACTAACTAACGAACAAACTAACGAATGAACAAATGAACAAAAGAACAAATGAACAAAAAAACAAACTAATGAACTAATGAATGACTGAACTAGATTGAACGAACAGTCAAACAAACGAAAGAACTAACGAATGAACTAACAAATGAACGATCGAACAAATGAACTTACTAACGAAGGAATGAAGTAATGAACTAACTAACTAATAAACTAACTAAGTAACTAACTAGTGAATGAATGAATAAAGTAACAAATGAACGAACGAAAATGTGGACTAACGAATGAACTAACTACCAAACAAACGAATGAACTAATGAAAGAACTAATGAATGAATGAATGAACAAATGAACAAACTAATGAACAAACTAATGAACAAACTAATGAATGAACTAATGAACAAATGATCGAACGAACGAATGAATGAATCAACTAATGAAGGAATGAATAAACTAATGAATGAATGAAGGAATGAATGAATAAATGAACTAACGAATGAATGAGCTTATGAACAAATGAATGAAGAAACTAACAAACGAATGAACTAATGAATGAACAAACGAATATACTAATGAACGAATGAATGAACAAACTAACAAACAATCGAACTAACGAACGAACGACCAAATGAATGAAGTAATGAAGGATTGCTTGAACTAATGAAGGAATGAACTAATGAATGAACATACTAACAAACAAACTATTGAAGGAATAATCAAACTAACTAACTAACTAATTAACTAGTGAATGAACGAATGAACTAATGAACAAATGAATGAATGAAAGAGCGAACTAATGAACGAATGAACTAACTAATAAATGAAAGAACAAATGAATGAACGAACGAAAAAACGAATGAACAAACAAAGTAACAAACAAACTAATGAATGAACAAACGAATAAACTAAAGAATGAACTAACTAACAAACGAAAAATGAATGAACTAACAAATGAAGGAACTAACGAACGAATGAGCTAATAAACTAACGAAAGACCGAACGAACCAACTAATGAACGAATAAATGATCATACGAAGTAACAAATGAATGAAAGAATAAATTAACCCACTAACTAGCTAACAAACTACCTAACTAACTACTTAACTAACTAACTAACTAACTAATGAACTAACAAACTAATTAACGATCTAATGAATGAACTAACAAACTAACTAATGAATGAACAAACTAACTAATGAATGAATGAATGAGCAAGCAAACAAACTAATTAACAAACAAATTCAGGAACTAAAGAATGAAGTAACTAACAAATGAACAAACAAACAAACTAACAAACAAACTAACTAATGAACAAACGAACTAAGGAAGAACAAACTAAGGAAGAATGAACTAAGGAACGAATGAAGGAGCAAAGGTACAAATGAACAAACTAACTAACAAACGAACATATTAAGGAACTAAAGAATGAAGGAACTAACAAACGAATGAACAAACAAACTACTGAACAAATGAACTAGCAAATGAACGATTGAATAAACTATTGAACAAATCAATGAATGAACTAAGGAACAGATGAACTAACAAACAAAAGAGTAAACTAATAAATGAACTAACTAACTTCTAATGAACGAACAATCAGAGAAGAAACTAGTGAACGAACAAATGAACGAACTAAAAAATGAACAAAGGATCAAAGTAACTGACGAACAAGTAGACAAACTAATGAATAAATGAACAAACAAACAAATGAACAAACAAACAAATGTACAAATGAACTAACGAACAAACTAACTAACTAACTAACTAACTAATTACCTAATTAACTAACTAACTAACAAACAAACAAACTAACTAACTAAAGAAGTAACTAACTAACTAACTACCTAACCCACTAACTAACTAACTAACTAACTAACTAACTAACTAACTAACTAACTAACTAAGTAAGTAAGTAACTAACCAACCAACTAACTAACTAACAAACTAACTAACTTACTAACTTACTAACTAACTATCTAACTCACTAACTAACTAATGAATGAACGAACTAACCGAACGAATGAATGAACAAACTAACTAACAAATGAATGAATGAAGGAACTAACAAATGAAGGAACTAACAAACGAACAAACAAATGAATGATTGAACTAATGAACAATTGAACAAACGAATGAACTAACTAACTAACAAACAAATGAACGAATGATCTAATGAATGAATGAATGAATGTACTAACTAACAAACTAATGAACTAATGAACAACCAAACTAGCAAATGAAAGAACGGTCAAACGAAAGAACGGTCGAGAGAAAGAACGAAAGAATGAATGATCGAATGATCGAACAATCGAATGAACTTACTAACAAACGAATGAACTAACTAAGTAACTAGCGAATGAATGAATTAACGAAAGATTGAAAGAGTGAACTAATGAACTAACTAACTAATGAACAAAAGAATGAATGAATGAACAAACAATCTAACGAATGAACTAACAAATGAATGAACGGACTAATGATCGAAGAAACAAACTAATGAACAAACAAACAAATGAACTAATGAACAAACTAACTTACGAATGAATGAATGAACGAACTAATGAATGAACAAACTAATGAATGAATGAACTAACGAACTAATGAATGACCGAACAAACCAACTAATGAACAAATGAATGGACAGACAAAGTAATGAATGAACGAAAGAATGAACTAAGTCACTAACTAACTACCTAACTAACTACTTATCTAACTAACTAACTAACGAACTACCTAACTAACTAATGAAAAAACGAACTAATTAATGAACTAATGAAAGAACTAATGAACTAACTTACGAATAAATGAACTAACAAACTAACTAATGAACAAACTAATTAAAGAACTAAAGAATGAAGTAGTTAACAAACTAACAAACAAACAAACTAACGAATAAATGAACTAATGCATGAGTGATTGAACAAACTAAAGAATCAACAAACTAAGGAACAAACGAACGAACTAATGAAAGAATAAAGGAGCAAACGAATGACCGAACGAACTAATGAACAAACTAACGAATGAACTAATGAATAAACAAACTAATGAATGAACTAACGAACTAACGAATGACCAAACTAAGGAGCGAAAGAACGAACGAACAAATGAATGAACTAATGAATGAATGAAAGATCAAACAAACTAACAAATGAACTAACTAACGAATGAATGAACTAATGAAGAAACTAACTAACTAACTAACTAAAGAACTAACTAACTACCTAATTACCTAACTAACTTACTAACTAACTAACCAACTAACTAACTAACTAACTAACTAACAAACTAATTAACTAACTAATTAACTACTGAATGAACAAATGAATGAACAAAATAGTGAACTAATTAACATACGAATGAACAAACTACCAAATGAACAAACTAATGAAGAACAAACTAACTAATGAACTCATGAATGAATTAACAAACGAACTAATGAACAAACTACCTAGTTAACAACCTACATAACTAACTAGCTAACTACCTACCTAACTAACTAATGAACTAATGAACGAACTAACGAACTAATGAACTAACTAACGAACTAATGAACTAACTAACGAATGAACTAACAAACTAACTAATGAAAGAACGAATGAACAAATGAACTAACGAACAAACTTAATGAACAAAAGAGCAAACTAATGAACAAATGAATGAACTAACTAATGAACAAACGAATGGATGAAGGAACTAATGAACAAAGGAACTAATGAACAAACAAATAAACGAACTAACCAATGAACAAACGAACAAATTTACTAATGAACAAATGAATGAACTAACGAAGAAACTAATGAACAAATACATTAATGACAAAATGAATGTACAAATGAACTAACAAACGAATGAATGAACTAACAAACTAACTAACTACCTCACTAAATAACTACCTAAGTAACTAACTAAGTAACTAACTAACTAAATAACTAACTAACTACCTAACTAACTACTAACTAACTAACTGACTAATGAACTAATGAATGAAGTAATGAACTAATAAACTAACTAACGAATAAACAAACGAACTAACTAATGTATGAACTAACAAACGATAAAGTGAACTAACGAATGAACTGACAAATTAACGAACAAATGGATGAAGAAACTAACAAACGAATGAACTAACAAACGTACAAACAAATGAATGAACTAACTAGCAAATGAACAAACTAACTAACTAATGAATGAACTAACGCATGAATGAATGAACAAACAAAAGAACAATGAATCAAATGAACAAACAAACTAATGAACAAATGAATGAATGAATGAACAAACAAATGAACTAACAAACAACCAAACTAATGAACAACAGAACTAACGAACGAACAAATGATCAAAGGAACAAAAGAACTAATGAACAAATGATCGAATGATAGAACGAATGAAGGAACGAACGAACTAACAAACTAACTAACCAACTAACTAACTAGCGAACAAATGAATGAACAAACTAATGAATGAACAAATGAAAGATTGAACTAAAGAATGAATGAATGAATGTACTACCAAACAAATGAACTAATGAACAAAAGAACAAACTACCTAACAAATGAATGATCAAACTGACAAATGAACAAACGAATGAACTAATGAATGAACGAACTAACAACAGAACTAACAAATGAACTAACAAACAAACTAATGAACTAACGAATGACCGAAATAACAAATGAACAAACAATCAAACGAACGAACGAATGAATGAACTAACGAATGAATGAATGAACTAATGAACGAACAAACTTTTGAACAAATGAATGAACAAACTAACAAATGAACTAATGAACGAATGAATGAATGAAATAATGAATGACTG
>JAQFVV010007029.1:0-88940 GCA_028023455.1 Epiperipatus broadwayi | reverse complement strand
TGAATGAAATAATGAATGACTGAATAAATGAATGAATGACCAAACGAACAAACTAACAAACAAATGAACTATCAAACGAACTAACAAATGAACTAATGAATGAATGAACTAGTGAATGAACAAATGAACTAACAAACAAATGAATGGACAAACAAAAGAGTGAACTAATGAACAAATGCATGAACTACGAACAAACAAACGATCAAACAAACGAACTAACGAACTAACAAATGAAGGAACGAATGAACTAATGAAAGAATTAATGAACAAACGAATGAATGAACTAACAAATGAATGAACCAACAAACAAACAAATGAACTAATGAACTAATGATTGACCGAATGAACAAATTACCAAACAAATGAACAATCAAACAAAGTAACGAACAAACAAACTATCTGACTAACTAACTAACGAATGAATGAACAAACCAATTAATGAATGAACAAAGAAAGAAACTAACAAATGAAGGAAGTAACGAATGAATGAATGAACATAGTAATGAATAAACTAACGAATGAACTAACTAACAAACTAACTAACGAACAAACAAATGAACAAACTAATGAATGACTGAACTAAAGATTGTACAAACAGTTGAATGAATGAAAGACCCAACAAGTGAACTAACAAATGAATGATCGAACAAATGAATGAAAGAACTAACTAACAAACGAACAAACTAATGAATTAATGAACTAATGAACTGACTAACTAACTAACTAGTGAACGAATGAGCTAATGAACTAACAAATGAACAAATGAAAGAGTGGATTAACGAATGAACTAACTACCAAATGAACAAACTAATTAAAGAACTAATGAACGATTAAAGGAACAAATGAACAAACTAATGAATGATCTAATGAATGAACTAATGAACGAACGAATGATTGAACAAATGAATGAATCAATCAATTAATGAATGAACAAACGAACTAACGAATGAAGGAATGAACAAATGAATGAACTAATGAACGAACTTATGAATGAATTAATGAACAAACTAATGAACGACCGAACTAACGAAGAAACGAACTAATGAAGTAATGGAGGATCACATGAACTAACGAAGAAATGAACTAACGAATGAACGAACTAACAAAGGAACTAATGGAGGAACAAACGAACTAACTAACTAATTAACTAGTGAATGAATGAACAAACTAATAAACAAATGAGTGAATGAAAGATCAAACTAATGAACGAATGAACTAACTAACTAACGAATGAAAGAATGAACAAACAAATGAATAAACGAACGAACAAATAAACAATGTAATGAATAAAGTAACGAATGAATGAACAGACTAATGATCGAAAAAACAAACTAATGAATGAACAAATGAAGGAACTAACAAACGAACGAACTAATTAACTAATGAATGAATGAATGAATGAACTAACGAATGAATGAAATAATGAACTAACAAAGGACTGAACAAACCAACTAACAAATGAATGAATGATCAAATGAAGTAATGAATGAATGAAAGAATGAACTAACCTACTAACTAACTAACGACCTAACTAACTAACTAACAAATGAATGAACTAATGAGCGAACAAATGAATTAGCTAACTAATGAACAAATGAAGGAACTAAGGGATGAAGAAACTAATGAATGAACAAACAAATGAATGAACTAATGAATGAACAAACCAATGAACGAATGAATGAACTAACTAATGAACCAATGAATGAATGATCTAATGAACAAATGAACGAATGAACTAATGAACAATATAACAAACTAACGAATGACCAAACTAGCAAATGAAAAAATGGTCGAATGAACGAATAAACTAACAAATGAACAAGCGAAAGAACTAACAAAGGAATGAACTAACGAACTAACTAGCGAACAAACAAACAAACTAACGAACAAATGAAAGAGCAAACTAATGAACTAACTAACGAAAAAAAGAATGAACAAACAAATGAAAGAATAAATGAATGAACAAACAAACAAACAAACTAAAAATGAACTAATGAATGAATGAATGGACTAATGATCGAAGGAACAAACTAATGAATGAACAAACAAATGAACTAAAGAACAAATGAACTAAATAACTAATGAACGAATGAATGAATGAACTAATGAATGAACAACCTAATGAACGAATGAACTAACAAACTAACAAATGACCAAACGAACCAACTAACGAATGAATGAATGATCAAATGAAGTAAGGAATGAACGAAAGAATGAACTAACTCACTACCTAACTAACTACTTAACTAACTAACAAACTAACTATCTAACTATCTAACTAACTACTTAACTAACTAATGAACTAACAGACTAATTAATGAACTAATGAACAAACAAATAAATGAACTAACGAATGAACAAACTAACAAATGAACGAACAAACAAACAAATGAATGACAAAATGAATGTACCAATGAACTAACGAACAAATGAATGAACTAACAAACTAACTAACTAACTACCTAACTACCTAACTAAATAACTACGTAAGTAACTAAATCACTAAATAACTAACTAACTAAATAACTAACTAACTACCTAACTAACTATGTAACTAACTAACTAACTACTGATCTAACGAATGAACTAATGAACTAATGAACTATCTAATGAATGAACAAATAAACTAACTAATGAATGAACAAATGAATGACTGAACTAACTAACAAACGAATTAACAAATGAAAGAGTGAACTAATGAATAAACTGACAAACTAATGAACAAACGGATGAAGAAACTATCAAACGAATGAACTAACAAACAAATGAACGAACTAACTAGAAAATGAACGAACTAACTAACTAACTAATGAATGAACTAACACATGAATGAATGAACAAATGAAAGAATGAAGGAACGAACGAACAAATGAACTAATGAATGAATGAATGAATGAACGAACTAACGAATTAACAAATGAACTAACAAATGATCGAACTAATGAACAACAGAACTAACAAACGATCGTATGAATGAATGAAAGAACTAATGAATAAAGAAGTTAACGATCGAATGATCGAATGAACAAACGAAGGAATAAACTAATGAACTAACTAATGAACTAACTAACTAACTAACTAGCGAACAAATAAATGAATGAAATAATGAATGAACAAATGAAAGATTGAACTAAAGAACAAATGAATGAACGAACTACCAAACGAACGAACTAATGAACAAATGAACAAACTACCTAACAAACGAACAAACTGACAAATGAATGAATGAATGAACTAATGAATGAACAAACTAACGTTTGAACTAAGGAATGAACTAACGAATGAACGGACAAACTAACAAACTAAAAAATGACCGAACTAACATATGAACAAACAATTGAACGACAAATGAATGAATGAACTAATGAATGAACAAACTAATGCACAAATGAATGAACTAACGAATGAACAAACTTATGAACAAATGAACTTACGAACTAATGAATGAACGAATGAACAAAATAATGAACGACTGAACAAATGAATGAATGACCAAACAAACAAACTATCGAATGAATGAACTGTCAAATGAACTAACAAACAAACTAACAAATGAACAAACTAGTGAATGAACGAACAATCTAACAAACAATTGGACAAACAAAAAAGTGATCTAACAAACGAACACATGAACTAACGAACAAATGAATGATTAAACAAATGAACTAACGAACAAATGAACTAATGAATGA
The DNA here is from genome assembly GCA_028023455.1 of Epiperipatus broadwayi. Lineage (NCBI taxonomy): Eukaryota > Metazoa > Onychophora > Udeonychophora > Euonychophora > Peripatidae > Epiperipatus > Epiperipatus broadwayi. The sequence goes on along the minus strand of JAQFVV010007029.1, from coordinate 85,248 downwards.
ATGAACAAACAAACTAATGAAAGAAGTAATGAACGAACAAATGAACGAATGAATGAACTAACAAATGAATGAACCAACAAATGAAAAAATAAACTAATGAACTAATGATCGACCAAACGAACAAACTTACGAACAAATGAACAATCGAATGAAGTAATGAAAAAATAAACTATCTGACTAACTAACAAACGAATTAACGAAAGAACAAGGGAGGAACTAACAAATGAAGGAACTAATGAACGAATGAATGAACATTCTAATGAATTAACTAACGAATGAACTAACTCATGAACTAACTAACGAACTAACTAACGAATGAACAAATGAACAAACTAACGAACAAAGGAACCAACTCCTAACTAATGAATGACTGAACTAAAGATTGTACAAACAGTTGAATAAATGAAAGACCCAACGAATGAACTAACAAATGAATAATCGAATGATCAAATGAATGAACTAACTAATGAAAGAATGAACTAATGAACTAACAAACTAACTAACTAACTAACTAGTGACCGAATGAACTAATGAACTAACAAATGAACGAACGAAAGAGTGGACTAACAAATGAACTAACTACCAAATGAATGAACGAACTAACAAAAAAACTAATAAATGATTGAATGAACAAATGAATGAACTAACGAATGATCTAAAGAATGAACTAATGAACGAACAAATGATCGAATGAACGAATGAATGAATCAACTAATGAATGAACAAACGAACTAATGAACGAAGGATTGAACGAATGAATAAACTAACAAACGAACTTATGAATGAATTAATGAACAAATTAATGAACATAGTAATGAATGAACAAACAAACAAATGAACTAATGAAGGAACGAATGAACAAACTAACAAATGACCGAACTAACAAAATAACGAACGAACGACCAAACAAACGAACTAATGAAGTAATGGAGGATCCCATGAACTAATGAAGAAATGAACTAACAAAGGAACGAACTAAGAAATGAACGAACTAACAAAGGGACTAACGAAGGAACAAACTAACTAACTAATTAACTAGCAAACGAACAAATGAACTAATGAACAAACGAATGAATGAAAGATCAAATTAATGAATGAACTAACTAACTAATGAATGAAAGAATGAACAAACGAACAAATGAATGAACGAATGAACAAATAAACAAAGTAATGAACAAACTAATGAATGAACGAACAGACTAATGATTGAAGGAACAAACTAATGAATGAACAAACAAAGGATCTAACAAATGAATGAACTAACTAACAAACTAATGAAACAATGAACAAACTAACAAACGAACGAACTAATGAATGAACAAATGAATGAACTAATGAACGAACAAATGAACAAACTAACAAACAACCGAACTAACAAACTAACGAACGAATGACCAAATGAATGAACTAATGAAGTAATGGAGGACTGCACGAACTAATGAAGGAATGAACTAACGAATGAACATACTAACAAAGGAACTATTGAAGGAACGATCAAACTAACTAACTAATTAACCAGTGAAGGAACGAACAAATTACTGAACAAATGAATGAATGAAAGAGCGAACTAATGAAGAATGAACTAACTATTGAATGAAAGAACAAATGAAGGAACGAATGAAAAAACGAATGAACAAACAAAGTAACAAACAAACTAACGAATGAACCAATGGACTAATAATCGAAGGAACAAACTAATGAATGAACAAATGAATGAACTAATGAATGAACTAACTAACAAATGAAGGAATGAATGAACTAACAAATGAAGGAACTAACGAACGAATGAGCTAATAAACTAACGAAAGACTGAACGAACCAACTAATGAACGAATGAATGATCATATGAAGCAACGAATGAATGAAAGAATGAATTAACCCACTAACTAACTAACTACCTAACTAACTACTTAACTAACTAACTAACTAACTAACTACTTAACTAACTAATGAACTAACAAACTAATTAACAAACTAATGAATGAACTAACAAACTAACTAATGAATGAACGAACTAACTAATGAATGAATGAATGAGCAAACAAACAAACTAACTAACAAACAAATTCAGGAACTAAAGAATGAAGTAACTAACAAACGAACAAACAAACAAACTAACGAACAAACTAACTAATGAACAGACGAACTAAGGAAGAACAAACTAAGGAAGAATGAACTAAGGAATGAACGAAGGAGCAAAGGTACAAATGAACAAACTAACTAACAAATGAACATATTAAGGAACTAAAGAATGAAGGAACTAACAAACGAATGAACAAACAAACTACTGAACAAATGAACTAACAAACGAACGATTGAATGAACTATTGAACAAATGAACAAATGAACTAAGGAACAGATGAACTAACAAACAAAAGAGTAAACTAATATATGAACTAACTAACTAACTAATGAACGAACAAACAGAGAAGGAACTAATGAACAAACGAATGAACGAACTAACAAATGAACAAAGGATCAAAGTAACTTACGAACAAATAGACAAACTAATGAATAAATGAACAAACAAACAAATGAATGAAGAAACGAATGTACAAATGAACTAATGAACAAACTAACTAAATAACTAACTAATTACCTAATTAACTAACTAACTAACTAACAAACAAACAAACAAACTAACTAAAAAAGTAACTAACTAACTAACTACCTAACCCACTAACTAACTAACTAAGTAACTAACCAACCAACTAACTAACTAACTTACTAACTTATTAACTAACTATCTAACTCACTAACTAACTAAAAAATGAACGAACTAACAAACGAATGAATGAACAAACTAACTAACAAATGAATGAATGAAGGAACTAACAAACGAACAAACAAATGAATGATTGAACTAATGAACAATCGAACAAACGAAAGAACTAACTAACTAACTAACAAATGAATGAATGATCTAATGAACGAATGAATGAATGTACTAACAAACAAACTAATGAACTAATGAACAACCAAACTAGCGAATGAAAGAACGGTCGAATGAAAGAACGGTCGATTGAACAAAAGAACGAAAGAATGAATGATCGAGTGATTGAACAATCGAAAGGACTTACTAACAAAGGAATGAACTAACTAAGTAACTATTGAATGAACAAATTAACGAATGATTGAAAGAGTGAACTAACGAACTAACTAACTAATGAACAAAAGAATGAATGAATGAACAAACAAACAAACTATCGAATGAACTAACAAATGAATGAACTGTCTAATGATCGAAGAAACAAACTAATGAACAAACAAACAAATGATCTAATGAACGAATGAACAAACTAACTTACAAATGAATGAATGAATGAACTAATGAATGAACAAACTAATGAATGAATGAACTAACGAACTAATGAATGACCGAACAAACCAACTAACGAACAAATGAATGGACTGACAAAGTAATGAATGAACGAAAGAATGAACTAAGTCACTAACTAACTAACTAACTACCTATTTAACTACTTATCTAACTAACTAACTAACGAACTACCTAACTAACTAATGAACAAATGAACTAATTAATGAACTAATGAAAGAACTAATGAACTAACTAATGAATAAATGAACTAACAAACTAACTAATGAACAAACTAATTAAGGAACTAAAGAATGAAGTAGCTATCAAACTAACAAACAAACTAAGTAACGAATAAATGAACTAACACATGAGCGATCAAACAAACTAAAGAACCAGCAAACTAAGAAACAAACGAACGAACTAATGAAAGAATAAAGGAGCAAACGAATGACCAAACAAACTAACGAATGAACTAATGAATAAACAAACTAATGAATGAACTAACAAACTAACGAATGACCAAACTAATGAGTGAAAGAATGAACGAACTAATGAATTAACTAATGAATGAATGAAAGATCGAACAAACTAACGAATGAACTAACTAATGAATGAATAAACTAACGAAGAAACTAACTAACTAACTAAGGAACTAACTAACTACCTAACTAACTTACTAACTAACTAACTAACCAACTAACTAACTAACTAACTAACAAACTAATTAACTAACTAATTAACTAGTGAACGAACAAATGAATGAACAAAATAGTGAACTAATTAACATCCGAATGAACATACTACCAAATGAACGAACTAATGAAGAACAAACTAACTAACAAACTCATGAACGAATTAACAAACGAACTAATGAACTAACTACCTAATTAACTATTTACATAACTAACTAACTAGCTAACTACCTACCTAACTAACTAATGAACTAACAAACTAACTAATGAAAGAATGAATGAACAAATGAACTAATGAACAAACAAACTAATGAACAAAAGAGCAAACTAATTAACAAATGAATGAACTAACTAATGAACAAACAAATGGATGAAGGAACTAATGAACAAAGGAACTAATGAACGAACGAATAAACAAACTAACCAATGAAGAAATGAACAAATTTACTAATGAACAAATGAACAAACTAATGAATAAACAAATACATTAATGACAAAATGAATGTACAAATGAACTAACAAACGAATGAATGAACTAACGAACTAACTAACTAACTAACTCACTAAATAACTACCTAAGTAACTAACTAAGTAACTAACTAACTAAATAACTAACTAACTACCTAACTAACTACTAACTAACTAACTAACAGACTAATGAACTAATGAATGAAGTAATGAACTAATAAACTAATTAACGAATGAACAAACGAACTAACTATTGTACGAACTAACAAACGAAAAAGTGAACTAACAAATGAACTGACAAACTAATGAACAAATGGATGAAGGAACTAACAAATGAATGAACTAACAAATGTATGAACAAATGAATGAACTAACTAGCAAATGAATGAACGAACTTACTAACTAATGAATGAACTAATGCATGAATGAATGAATAAACAAAAGAACAAAGGAATGAATGAACAAACAAACTAATGAACAAATGAATGAATGAATGAACAAACAAATGAACTAACAAATGACTGAACTAATGAACAACAGAACTAACAAACAAATAATCAAAGGAACAAAAGAACTAATAAATAAATGAACGAACGATCGAATGATAGAACGAATGAAGGAACGAACGAACTAACAAACTAACTAACCAACTAACTAACTAGCGAACAAATGAATGAACAAACTAATGAATGAACAAATGAAAGATTGAACTAAAAAATGAATGAATGAATGTACTACCAAATGAACGAACAAATGAATGAAATAACAAACTACCTACAAATAAATGAACAAACTGACAAATGAACAAATGAATGAACTAATGAATGAATGAACTAACGACAGAACTAACAAATGAACTAACGAACAAACTAATGAACTAACGAATGACCGAAATAACAAATGAACAAACAATCGAACGAACGAATGAATGAACTAATGAATGAATGAATGAACTAATGAATGAACAAACTTTTGAACAAATGAATGAACAAACTAACGAATGAATGAACGAAATAATGAATGACTGAATAAATGAATGAATGACCAAACGAACAAACTAACGAGCAAATGAACTATCAAACAAACTAACAAATGAACTAATGAATGAATGAACTAGTGAATGAATGAACTAACTAACAAACAAATGAATGGACCAACAAAAGAGTGAACTAATGAACAAATGCATGAACTAATGAACAAAAAAAATGATCAAACAAACGAACTAATGAACTAACAAATGAATGAACGAATGAACTAATGAAAGAATTAATGAACGAAAATGAATGAACTAACAAATGAATGAACCAACAAAAAATGAACTAATGAACTAATGATTGACCAAATGAACAAATTAATAAACAAATGAACGATCAAACAAAGTAACAAACAAACAAACTATCTGACTAACTGACTAACTAACGAATGAATGAACAAACCAATTAATCAATGAATGAAGAAAGGAACTAACAAATGAAGGAACTAATGAATGAATGAATGAACATACTAATGAATGAACTAACGAATGAACTAACTAACAAACTAACTAACGAACAAACAAATGAACAAACTAATGAATGACTGAACTAAAAATTGTACTAACAGTTGAATGAATGAAAGACCCAACAAGTGAACTAACAAATGAACGATCGAACAAATGAACGAATGAACTAACTAATGAAAGAACGAACTAATGAATTAATGAACTAATGAACTAACTAACTAACTAACTAACTAGTGAATGAATGAGCTAATGAACTAACAAATGAACGAATGAAAGAGTGGACTAACGAATGAACTAACTACCAAATGAACAAACTAATTAAAGAACTAATGAACGAATAAATGAACAAATGAACCAACTAACAAATGATCTAATGAATGAACTAATGAACGAACGAATGATTGAACAAATGAAGGAATGAATCAATTAATGAATGAACAAACGAACTAACGAATGAAGGAATGAACAAATGAATGAACTAACGAATGAACTTATGAATGAATTAATGAACAAACTAATGAATGACTGAACTAACAAAGGAACAAACTAATGGAGTAATGGAGGATCACATGAACTAACAAAGAAACGAACTAACGAATGAACAAACTAACAAAGGAATTAATGGAGGAACAAATGAACTAACTAACTAATTAACTAGTGAATGAATGAACAAACTAATGAACAAATGAGTGAATGAAAGATCAAACTAATGAACGAACGAACTAACTAACTAACGAATGAAAGAACAAACAAACAAATGAATGAACGAATGAACAAATAAACAAAGTAACGAACAAACTAACGAATGAATGAACAGACTAATGATCAAAGAAACAAACTAATGAATGAACAAACGAAGGAACTAACAAACGAACGAATGAACTAACTAATGAATGAACGAATGAATGAACTAACAAATGAATGAACTAATGAACTAACAAAAGACTGAACAAACCAACTAATAAATGAATGAATGATCAAATGAAGTAATGAATGAATGAAAGAATGAACTAACCTACTAACTAACTAACGACCTAACTAACTAACTAACAAATGAACGAACTAATGAGTGAACAAATGAACTAGCTAACTAATGAACAAATGAAGGAACTAAGGGATGAAGGAACTAACAAATGAACAAACAAATGAATGAACTAATGAATGAACAAACGAACGAACAAATGAACGAACTAACTAATGAACCAATGAACGAATGATCTAATGAACAAATGAACGAATGAACTAATGAACAATATAATGAACTAACAAATGAACAAACTAGCAAATGAAAAAATGGTCGAATGAACGAATAAACTAACAAATGAACAAGCGAACAATCGAAAGAAATAACAAAGGAATGAACTAACGAACTAACTAACTAACTAGTGAACAAACAAACAAACTAACAAACGAATGAAAGAGCAAATTAATGAACTAACTAACATACAAAAGAATGAACAAACGAATGAAAGAATAAATGAATGAACGAACAAACAAACTAACAAATGAACTAATGAATGAACAAATGGACTAATGATCGAAGGAACAAACTAATGAATGAACAAACAAACAAACTAAAGAACAAATGAACTAAATAACTAATAAACGAATGAATGAATGAACTAATCAATGAACAACCTAATGAAAGAATGAACTAACAAACTAACAAATGACCAAACAAACCAACTAACGAATGAATGAATGAACAAATGAAGTAAGGAATGAATGAAAGAATGAACTAACTCACTAACTAAGTAACTACCTAACTAACTACTTAACTAACTAACAAACTAACTATCTAACTACCTAACTAACTACTTAACTAACTAATGAACTAACAGACTAATTAATGAACTAATGAACAAACAAATGAACAAACTAATGAATGAACAAACTAACAAATGAACGAACAAACAAACAAATGAATGACAAAATGAATGTACCAATGAACTAATGAACAAATGAATGAACTAACAAACTAACTAACTAACGAACTAACAACCTAACTAAATAACAACCTAAGTAACTAACTCACTAAATAACTAACTAAATAACTAACTAAATAACTAACTAACTACCTAACTAACTATGTAACTAACTAACTAACTAACTACTGATCTAATGAACGAACTAATGAATGAATGAACTATCTAATGAATGAACAAATAAACTAACTAATGAATGAACAAATGAACGACTGAACTAACTAACAAGCGAATTAACAAATGAAAGAGTGAACTAACGAATAAACTGACAAACTAATGAACGAACGGATGAAGGAACTAACAAATGAATGAACTAACAAACGAATGAACGAACTAACTAGAAAATGAACAAACTAACTAACAAACTAATGAATGAACTAACACATGAATGAATGAACAAATGAAAGAATGAAGGAACGAACGAACAAATGAACTAATGAATGAATGAATGAATGAACGAACTAACGAATGAACAAATGAACTTACAAATGATCGAACTAATGAACAACAGAACTAATAAATGAACAAACAATCGTACGAATGAACGAAAGAACTAATAAATAAAGAAGGAACGATCGAACGAACAAATGAAGGAATGAACTAATGAACTAACTAACGAACTAACTAACTAACTAACTAGTGAACAAATAAATGAATGAACTAATGAATGAACAAATGAAAGATTGAACTAAACAACAAATGAATGAACGAACTACCAAACGAACAAACTAATGAACGAATGAACAAACTACCTAACAAATGAATGAACTGACAAATGACTGAACGAATGAACTAATGAATGAATGAACTACCGATTGAACTAATGAATGAACTAACAAATGAACAAACGAACTAACAAACTAACAAATGACCAAACTAACAAATGAACAAACAATCGTACGACAAATGAATGAATGAACTAATGAACAAATGAATAAACTAACGAATGAACAAACTTATGAACAAATGACCTTATGAACTAATGAATGAACAAATGAACAAAATAATGAATGACTGAACAAATGAATGATGGACCAAACAAACAAACTATCGAACGAATGAACTATCAAATGAACTAACAAACAAACTAACAAATGAATGAACTAGTGAATGAATGAACAAACTAACAAACAAATGGACAAACAAAAGAGTGATCTAACAAATGAATGCATGAACTAACGAACAAATGAATGATTAAACAAACGAACTAATGAACAAATGAACTAATGAATGAATGAACAAACAAACTAATGAAAGAAGTAATGAACAAACAAACAAATGAATGAATGAACTAACAAATGAATGAACCAACAAATGAAAAAATAAACTAATGAACTAATGATTGACCAAACGAACAAACTAACGAACAAATGAACAATCGAACAAAGTAATGAACAAATAAACTATCTGACTAACAAACGAATTAATGAATGAACAAAGGAAGGAACTAACAAATGAAGGAACTAATGAACGAATGAATGAACATTCTAATGAATGAACTAATGAATGAACTAACTCACGAACTAACTAATGAACTATCTAACGAACGAACAAAGGAACAAACTCCTAACTAATGAATGACTGAACTAAAGATTGTACAAACAGTTGAATGAACAAAAGACCCAACAAATGAACTAACAAATGAACAATCAAATGATCAAATGAATGAACTAACTAATGAAAGAATGAACTAATGAACTAACAAACAAACTAACTAACTAACTAGGGACCGAATGAACTAATGAACTAACAAACGAACAAACGGAAGAGTGGACTAACAAATGAACTAACTACCAAATGAATGAACGAACTAACAAAAGAACTAATAAATGATTGAATGAACAAATGAATGAACTATCAAATGATCTAATGAATGAACTAACGAACAAACAAATGATTGAATGAACGAATGAATGAATCAACTAATGAACGAACAAACGAACTAATGAACAAAGGATTGAACAAATGAATAAACTAACAAATAAACTTATGAATGAATTAATGAACAAACTAATGAACATACTAATGAATGAACAAACAAACAAATGAACTAATGAAGGAATGAATGAACAAACTAATAAATGACTGAACTAATGAAATAACAAATGAACGACCAAACGAACAAACTAATGAAGTAATGGAGGATCCCATGAACTAATGAAGAAACGAACTAACAAAGGAACGAACTAAGAAATGAACGAACTAACAAAGGGACTAACGAAGGAACGAACTAACTAACTAACTAATTAACTAGCAAACGAACAAATGAACTAACGAACAAACGAATGAATGAAAGATCAAACTAATGAATGAATGAACTAACTAACTAATGAACGAAAGAATGAACAAATGAACAAATGAATGAACAAATGAACAAATAAACAATGTAATGAACAAACTAATGAATGAACGAACAGACTAATGATTGAAGGAACAAACTAATGAATGAACAAACGAAGGAACTAACAAACAAATGAACTAACTAACAAAAGAATGAATGAACTAACGAATGAACTAATGAATGAATGAACTAATGAACTAACAAAAGACCGAACAAACCAACTAACGAATGAATGAACGATCACACGAAGTAAAGAATGAACAAAAGAATGAACTAACCCACTAACTAACTAACTAACTAATGAATGAATGAACTAATGAGCGAACGAATGAACTAACTAACTAATGAATGAATGAAGAAACTAAGGAACAAAGGAACTAACAAATGAATGAACGAATGAATGAACTTACGAATGAACAAACCAATGAACGAATGAACAAACAATCTAACCAACAAATGAACAACGAACTAATGAATAAACAAACGAAATAACGAATGACCGAACTAGCGAATGAAAGAACGGTCGAACAAACAAATGAACTAACGAATGAACAATTGAATGATTGAACAAACTAACAAAGGAATGAACTAACGAACTAACTAACTAGCGAACAAACGAACTGACGAATGAATGAAAGAGCAAACTAATGAATGAACTAACTAATGAATGAAAGAATGAACGAACGAATGAAAAAATAAATGAACGAACAAACAAACAAACAAACTAACAAATGAACTAATGAATGAACCAATGGACTAATGATCGAAAGATCAAACTAATGTACGAACAAACGAATCAACTAACAAACAAATGAACTAACTAACTAATGAATGAATGAATGAATGAACTAACGAATGAATGACCTAATGAAGGAATGAACTAACAAACTAACGAATGACTGAACAAACCAACTAACAAATGAATGACTGATCAACCGAAGTAGGAAATGAACAGAAGAATGAACTCACTCACTAACTAACTACCTAACTAACTACTTAACTAACTAACTATCTAACTAGCTAACTAACTACCTAACTAACTAATGAACTAAAGGACTAATTAATGAACTAATGAACGAACTAATGAACTAACTAACGAATGAACAAACTAACGAACTAACTAATGAACGAACGAATGAACGAACAAATTAACTAATGAACAAATGAATTAAGGAACTAAAGAATGAAGGAACTAACAAACAAAAGAACAAACATACTAACTAATGAACGAACTAATGAACAAACAATCGATCGAACTAATGAATGAACAAACTAAGGAACGAATAAACCAATGAATGAACGAAGGAGCAAATGAACAAACGAACTAAGGAACAAACTAATGAATGAATGAACTAATGAACTAACAATTGACCGAACTCACAAACAAAAAAATGAATGATCGAATGAACGAACTAACTAACAATTGAACGAATGATCGAACAAACTAACGAATGAATGAACTAACGAATGAATGATCTAACGAACAAACTATGTAACTAACTATCTAAAGAACTAACTAACTAACTAACTACCTACCTAACTACCTAACTAACTAACTAACTAACTAACTAACTAACTAACTAACTAACTAACTAACTAACTAGCTGGCTAGCTATCTAACTAACTAACTAACTAACAAACAAACTAACTAACTAACTAGCGAACAAACTAACTAAATAACGAATAAAGGAACGAATGAAAGAGCAAACTAACAAACGAACAAACTAACTAATGAACAAACGAAGAAATGAATGAACGAATGAATGAAAAAACTAACGAATAAAGGAACTAATGAACAAATGAACTACCAAATGAATGATCGAAATAACAAATGAACTAATGAAAGAACAAACTAACGAAAGAATGAATGAACGAATGAATGTATGAACAAACTAACAAATGAACTAACAAATGAATGAATGATCGAACAAACTAACGAATGAACGAACTAAAGAATGAATGAACTAACGAACAAACTAACTAACTAACTAAAGAACTAACTAACTAACTAACTACCTAACTAACTAATTAACTAAGTAACTAACTAACTAACTAACTACTAACTAATTAACTAACTAACTAACTAATAACTAACTAACTAACTAACAAACTAACAAACAAACTAACTAGTTAAATAACTAACTAACTAGCAAATGAACTAATGAAATAACGAATGAAGGAACAAACAAAAGAGCAAATTAACAAATGAATGAACTAACTAATGAATGAACAAAGGAATGAACAAACGAATGAATGAAGGAACTAACAAATGAAGGAACTAATGGACAAACGAACTACCAAATGAATGATCAAACTAACAAATGATCTAAAGAATGAACAAACTAATGAATGAATGAAGGAATGAACGAACGACCTAACTAACTAACTAACTCACTAACTAACTATCTAACTACCTAACTAACTCACTAACCACCTAACTAACTAACTAGCTAACTATCTAACTAACTAACTAATTAACTAACTAACTAACTAACTAACTAATATATAAATTCAACATTCCTTTTTCTTTTTAAAACTTCTTTTATTCCTAACTATAATTTTCTTTCTCCTTCCATACAACATTTCAACTACATTCTGTAGTCATTATAAAGTTTCCTTCAAAAAAAATAATAATAATAAAATAAATAAAAATAAAAAACAAAGCGTATCTGTTTGAAGGTGTTTACCTTGCACATTATTAAAAATAATAACACAAATAAATAAAATATTAATACATTCCAAATATATAATATTCAAATAAAACCATAATATTATTATAATCTACAAATACAATTATTTACAACCTTTGCTATCTTTATTTATTTCTTTTAAATTATCTTTATAAATTAATACTCTTCTTAAATAAATTTTTTATCTATTCTCTAAATCTTTACCCATTAGCATTCTTTTTATAACCCTCCCACTTTTTATTTTTATATATTATTCCTATATTATCTTATTTTTTATCTCTATTTATTAACATTCTATTTAATACTGGTTTGTACTGATCTATATATACTTCCTCTTTTTTATTCTTTCTTTAAAATTTGTAATGCCTTCTAATGGCCTTATATCAAAATTTTCATGCTTAAATTCCATTTTATGAATATATATAGCAGATGTTTTATCATGTAAATGCTGCCTTCATTTAGTTTTTAATTTATTCTTACTTGTTCCTATATAAGTCATATTTACATTACTTTTATCACAATCCATACATTTAATTATATATAATGAATTTATACAATCTAATATATATATATATATATATATATATAATTATCTATGCGGTATAAATATTATATATATATATAAATATATATATATATATTGTAACCGGACCACCATACAACCCTTTTATTACCTCAGTTGTAACACTTTTCTGATGAGCATGCTGTAGAAAAGAACTATCAATTGACATTCCTAATGCAGACGTTAATGCCTCCTACAACAATATTTCCTGCTCATCAGAGGATGTAGTTTTATAGAGACTGGAAACATCTAAATATTTCTATGTTTGGTTTCCCAAAAAGCGCCATTAGAGTTCCATCTCACTACAACCTGACTGGCCTAGGTCAAGTTATGTCAGACGTAGCTCAGAGAACATGAGATTCTCATGAACCAGTGCTATAATTGGTGAGTGATGCAATAAAACAAACAAAACTGGACAACTGGATAACCAATTTAATTTTTAGTAACAAAAAAAATTTATTAAATAACAATTAATTTGCAATTTCAACAATAGTTCATTAATTCCTTTATGAGAATAAGCTTGTAAACATTCTAATTCAATAATAGTTCATTAATTCTTTTATGAGAAGAAGCTTGGGATTATTCTGATTCAACAATAGCTCATTCCGAATTCATTTAATAGTTCATTTTGAATTCACTTAAGAGAAGAAGCTTGTGAATATTCTAATTCAACAATAGTTTATTTTTATATTTCTTTATGAGAAGAAATTTGGTAGCAATTAAACATTTATGATTTATATAACATTTCGTTATTTTATGAATCATTACTGATTGGTAAATATTTGAACTCAACAATTCTTGGTTCGTAGATCATTTATCATTTGATAATTGAGGCATTTATACTTTAGCCAAGTATGGAAGTATATTTTTACACATAAACTTTGTTACATTATAATAAGTTTAGAAGCAGTTAAGTATTTATGATTTATAGAGCATTTCATCATTTTATGAATTATTACCGATTGGTAAATATTTGAACTCAACAATTCTTGGTTCGTAGAGCATTTATCATTTGATAATTGAGGCATTTATACTTTAGCCAAGTATGGAAGTATATTTTTACACATAAACTTTGTTACATTATAATAAGTTTAGAAGCAGTTAAGTATTTATGATTTATAGAGCATTTCATCATTTTATGAATTATTACCGATTGGTAAATATTTGAACTCAACAATTCTTGGTTCGTAGATCATTTATCATTTGATAATTGAGGCATTTATACTTTAGCCAAGTATAGAAGTATATTTTTACACATAAACTTTGTTACATTATAATAAGTTTAGAAGCAGTTAAGTATTTGTGATTTATACAGCATTTCATCATTTTATGAATTATTACCGATTGGTAGACATTTAAATTCAACAATTCTTGGTTTGCAGGGCATTTATCACTTGATAATTGAGGTATTCATAATTTAGTCAAATATAAAGGCATATTCATCTTCATAAATTCTGTTTGGCCTGTGAAACACTTATCATTTAGTGATTAAAGCATTTATGATTTAGTCAAATATAAAGTTATAATAAAGGTGTCTTAATATTTATTGAACAAATTCTATGCAATTATTTCAAAAATTCACTTTGTAACGTATGATAATTATGTTTTAGTATTTTATAAAAATTACCTTCCAGTTTTACGGTCCATT
Source organism: Epiperipatus broadwayi (assembly GCA_028023455.1). Classification (NCBI taxonomy): domain Eukaryota; kingdom Metazoa; phylum Onychophora; class Udeonychophora; order Euonychophora; family Peripatidae; genus Epiperipatus; species Epiperipatus broadwayi. The sequence goes on along the minus strand of JAQFVV010007029.1, from coordinate 70,042 downwards.
TTATTCAAAAGAAGGCGGGTTACTTCATCGATGGAAAGTCATGGCACAGCGTGGAGAGAGTGGAGCTTCTAATTTATTCCAGTTTCATTATAATTTCTCTAGTAAAACTTTTTTTTTTATTTTCACGTTTTGTTAAAGCTCTCTGTGTAAGACGATAAAGAGAAAAAAAAAGTTCTTTTTTCTTCAAGGACGTGTCTAATTTGAATACTGCCTCAGTATAACTCAAGTATCTTTTCTTTTTTTCTTTTTAATGATTGGATAATTAATTTCTTCTTTTTTTTATTGAGACAGATAGAAAAGATAAGATGATATAATATTTTATTCAAATCTATTAATCACAAAATTAAAAATATGATTTTTTTTAAACAAATCTCAGCTTTATTGCGTTTCCAATTAGACTGAATCACGCTAGACATTTTTAATTGGGGGGGGGGTCTTATGAATATTTATATGAGGAAACATATATGTTTCATTACCCCTCACCAAATTTTGGGATGAAATCGCCTGGAAGTATGATTTCATTCCACATACTATACCCATTATTTCTCGGTACTGCCTGGTTTTAGATATGCTGATGAATGGGTAAGATGAGCTGGAAAAGTGAATACATGAACCATAGCCTCCAATGCCAGGATAAGTAGACGGCCAAGCACAAACCACCAGCACACACCGCCTCATTACGTCACGAGAAAATATCTCATTTTTAAGCACTATCTCTCTTGTACCTAGAAGCATCATCCAATCAAGAGTAGGAGCCAGAGAAAAAAATCAATTTGGCACTCAGCCAACCCTGCTCAGCTCCAGTCAGTCTTAGGGGCTATTATTTGGCCTATCCATGAGACCAAGGTCTATCCATGAGACCAATATATACGCACTGCTGGACTACTCTTGAAGCACAACATCCAGGTCTGGATAGTGCCGAGCATATACTTCGGAGCATCATAACACAATGCATCCAAGCAGCTCTGCTCAATCATCCACCATCTCAACATGAAAAACACAAGTTCATGCATCACTACATCACACTCACAAACTTTTTCCATCAGCTATCTCTACTTTATTCTGAATTAAAACTGCAACCTAGTTTGGAGAGACTGAGGATCATGATCAGTTCTCCTATAGTCCTCTTTTATATTATGAGGTGACATACTTCTGGATCGTCTCTTTGTTGAAAATTTATCATGTTCAACATTACTGTGGTGTCTTGCTTCTTCACTTCTGTATTTTCTTTGGAGATCATTATTACTGTTTGATCTTCTAATTATACGCGTCCGATATGGACCATGAATACCATCTGTGAATTTTTTTCTGTTCTTCTTCCATGGTGGTACTTCATTTTTATATAAAAGTTTCTTTTTAAATGGTTTTTCTGCCATAGTAATTATTTTTTTGGTATTTGTAAAGGTTTCTTGTTGCTTAATTTTTTTCACACTGATAAATCCCGAGTTTTCAGATTCCTTTTTGGTGTCTTTTCCTGTGTAAGCAACTATATTTTTAATAACTGTCTTTATATATTTTTTTTTCTATACTCAATGTTTGATTTGAGTTTATTAAGCTTTTGTTTATAATTTTTATATATGGCTGAGGACTAACACACTTTTCTTTCCATTTTATGATTTCTTTCTCTATCTCTGTTACTATTTCATAGCATATATCAGACAATTTTTCTGAAACATTTTCTTCTATATTGGACAGTTCCTTAGTTATATGAGAATTAAGTTTTTGATTATGTTCATTTTCTTGTTTTTCATCTTCTTGAGGATCAGAAGATTTTAATTTTGCTTTATTAGATTCATTTTCATTCGTTTGAAACTCTTTTGCTGTGTTCGATACTATTTCATTTTCAGCTTCTGTATATACTTCTTTCTTTTCAATTTTAAAGGCATATTCCACAATCAGACTTTTTTCTGAAGGTAGACCAACAATTTCAAGATCACCATTCGTAATTTCAATTTCTTCCTTTTTAACAATCTCAAACTTTGCTTCATCAGTAATAGGATATTCAATTTGTGATTCCTTTAAAATATCTTTGGTTGGAAATTCCAAAGTTTCCTCCTCATCCAATTTTTTAGGTTGAATTATTTCCTTTATCAACTGGTTTAACTTTTCATTCTGATTTTTGAATGCTTCTTTAATTCGTTTTTTATCTTCTTCTCTCTGTTTGATATCTTCTTCTCTTTGCTTACCTCTTTTTTTGTTATCTTCTTCTCTTTGCTTATCTCTTTTTTTGTTATCTTCTTCTCTCTGTTTGATATCTTCTTCTCTTTGTTTGATATCTTCTTCTCTTTGTTTGTCTCTTTTCTTTTGGTCTGCTTTTATAATTTCTATTATCTGAGCTATCATAGCTATCTCTTCTGTTTTCTGAGCTTCTATGTTTACCATTTTTCCTTTGTTTTCTAAATTAGTAAGCTTCTCTCTCCATCCACACCATGACTTCACTCCATCTTCTTTGAAATGCCTGTTTCATTCTTTATGCCATTCATATTTGTTTTGCCTTTCTTTTAAACTTTTATTTCTTTATCCTTCCTGAACAAATTACATCACTACATCATATGCACTGTTCATATCACAGAATCGTGATCTGCTTATGCCTATGAGTAGGCTAGCTAGATAAGGCTTCACAGTAAGGTGGCAAATTAATAGGTGCCTATGGTTAGGCTAGCTGGATAAAGTCTCATAGTTGGACGACAAATGTAGCTGGTGCCTATGCCAGATAAGGCCTCACGTTACGGTGCCAAATGTAACTGGAGCCTATAGGTAGGTTAGCCAGGTAAAGCCCCACGTTGGGCGCCAAATGTAACCGGACCGCCATACAACCCTTTTATTACCTCAGTTGTAACACTTTTCTGATGAGCATGCTGTAGAAAAGAACTATCAATTGACATTCCTAATGCAGATGTTAATGCCTCCTACAACAATATTTCCTGCTCATCAGAGGATGTAGTTTTATAGAGACTGGAAACATCTAAATATTTCTATGTTTGGTTTCCCAAAAAGTGCCATTAGAGTTCCACCTCACTACAACCTGACTGGCCTAGGTCAAGTTATGTCAGACGTAGCTCAGAAAACATGAGATTCTCATGAACCAGTGCTATAATTGGTGAGTGATGCAATAAAACAAACAAAACTGGACAACTGGATAACCAATTTAATTTTTAGTAACAAAAAAAATTTATTAAATAACAATTAATTTGCAATTTCAACAATAGTTCATTAATTCCTTTTTGCAAATAAGCTTGTAAACATTCTAATTCAATAATAGTTCATTAATTCTTTTATGAGAAGAAGCTTGGGATTATTCTGATTCAACAATAGCTCATTCCGAATTCATTTAATAGTTCATTTTGAATTCATTTATGAGAATAAGCTTGTGAATATTCTAATTCAACGATAGTTCATTAATTCTTTTATGAGAAGAAGCTTGGGATTATTCTGATTCAACAATAGCTCATTCCGAATTCATTTAATAGTTCATTTTGAATTCACTTAAGAGAAGAAGCTTGTGAATATTCTAATTCAACAATAGTTTATTTTTATATTTCTTTATGAGAAGAAATTTGGTAGCAATTAAACATTTATGATTTATATAACATTTCGTTATTTTATGAATCATTACTGATTGGTAAATATTTGAACTCAACAATTCTTGGTTCGTAGAGCATTTATCATTTGATAATTGAGGCATTTATACTTTAGCCAAGTATGGAAGTATATTTTTACACATAAACTTTGTTACATTATAATAAGTTTAGAAGCAGGTAAGTATTTATGATTTATAGAGCATTTCATCATTTTATGAATTATTACCGATTGGTAAATATTTGAACTCAACAATTCTTGGTTTGTAGAGCATTTATCATTTGATAATTGAGGCATTTATACTTTAGCCAAGTATGGAAGTATATTTTTACACATAAACTTTGTTACATTATAATAAGTTTAGAAGCAGTTAAGTATTTATGATTTATAGAGCATTTCATCATTTTATGAATTATTACCGATTGGTAAATATTTGAACTCAACAATTCTTGGTTCGTAGATCATTTATCATTTGATAATTGAGGCATTTATACTTTAGCCAAGTATGGAAGTATATTTTTACACATAAACTTTGTTACATTATAATAAGTTTAGAAGCAGTTAAGTATTTATGATTTATAGAGCATTTCATCATTTTATGAATTATTACCGATTGGTAAATATTTGAACTCAACAATTCTTGGTTCGTAGATCATTTATCATTTGATAATTGAGGCATTTATACTTTAGCCAAGTATAGAAGTATATTTTTACACATAAACTTTGATACATTATAATAAGTTTAGAAGCAGTTAAGTATTTGTGATTTATACAGCATTTCATCATTTTATGAATTATTACCGATTGGTAGACATTTAAATTCAACAATTCTTGGTTTGCAGGGCATTTATCACTTGATAATTGAGGCATTCATAATTTAGTCAAATATAAAGGCATATTCATCTTCATAAATTCTGTTTGGCCTGTGAAACACTTATCATTTAGTGATTAAAGCATTTATGATTTAGTCAAATATAAAGTTATAATAAAGGTGTCTTAATATTTATTGAACAAATTCTATGCAATTATTTCAAAAATTCACTTTGTAACGTATGATAATTATGTTTTAGTATTTTATAAAAATTACCTTCCAGTTTTACGGTCCATTTTATTCAAAAGAAGGCGGGTTACTTCATCGATGGAAAGTCATGGCACAGCGTGGAGAGAGTGGAGCTTCTAATTTATTCCAGTTTCATTATAATTTCTCTAGTAAAACTTTTTTTTTTATTTTTACGTTTTGTTAAAGCTCTCTGTGTAAGATGATAGAGAGAAAAAAAAAAGTTCTTTTTTCTTCAACGACGTGTCTAATTTGAGTACTGCCTCAGTTTAACTCAAGTATCTTTTCTTTTTTTCTTTTTAATGATTGGATAATTAATTTCTTCTTTTTTTTATTGAGACAGATAGAAAAAATAAGATGATATAATATTTTATTCAAATTTATTAATCACAAAATTAAAAATATGATTTTTTTTAAACAAATCTCAGCTTTATTGCATTCCCAATTAGACTGAATCACGCTAGACATTTTTAATTGGGGGGGGATCTTATGAATATTTATATGAGGAAACATATATGTTTCAAATGAAACAGATATTACTGTCCTTCTATCTGTTTCACCTTTATGTCTCCATAGACACATCTATGCCGGTTTTAAACACTCTTTAGTACAAGTGTATATGTATCCACACAGTGTTATATGCCTTTACACAGCTGTATATATATATGTTTACACAGTTGTATATATCCACACAAGGATATATTCATTTATACAGTTATATATGTGGTCACAGTTTTATATGCATTCAAACAATTATATGTTTATTGTCACGCATACAAGCACCTGTAAATGATAATGATATTAAATTTTGTATAGATATATTGCAGTATTTATATAAATAATATTGTATAAGGGTTATTTTGTTTAGAAAATGTGGCTAAATATCCTATAACAAGTTTGGTTTAAGTAAATTATAAATCACATGCGAAATTCACAGATTGGTAATAAGATTTTTATTTAGAATAATTCGCAGGTGGGATCAGATAGTCCCTAGGTTATTGACATTGTTTTAGAGCTCATTCATTACGATTGTAATGAATTTCTTTTCCCAGATCAAACCAGTAAAAAGTTGGCAACAAGATAAAAAAAGAGAGATTAGAATCAAAAGAGACAGATTGCTGTAAAACTTAGAAGAAGTTTGAATTGTGCTTTAAAATAGATAGTCACTGGCTTTTGATCTAGGGAATATAGATATCGCAGATTTTTATTTAGACTAATTTGCAGGTGGGATCAGATAGTCCCTGGGTTATTAACATTCTTCTAGAGCTCATTCATTACGATTGTAATGAATTTCTTTTCCCAGATCAAACCAGTAAAAGTTTGGGCAACAAGATAAAAAAAAGATAAGAATCAAGAGACCTAAGGCTAAAACTTAGAAGAAGTTTGAATTGTGTTTTAAAATAGATAGTCACTGGCTTTTGATCTAGGGAATATAAATATTGCAGATTTTTTTTGAAATACTCTTTTTAGCTTTTTTTTCTGAAAATTGTTGTGGAGACCAGAATCCAAAAATGATCGAGTAAAATAATATATTTACTGGCTCGGAAGCCAGATGGCTACTCTCAATTCCTCTAAACATTCCTTTGAATAGACTTTCCAGCAACCTGCATGGAGAATATGAAGAAATTTAACCTATCTGAAAGGCCACTGAAGATTATGATGCGGTCAGACGCCCTATTCCAACTACTATCATTGATATATGCTTCAAGTCCACTCAAGGAGGCAGAGAGAGATGGTAATCATTTTTAAAAAGAAGCTGCGGTATGAACTTTAATCTATAAATTCTTAAAACACTTTAAAAAGAACGTTCTATCTAAATTATAAAAACTCTTTCAATTTTACCCTCTTATAAAACGAAACTATCAGTCTGTGTAACTTTATCTATAATGTAAAAGAAAAAAAACAGCTCACTTTAATTTTATAAACTGCTGAAATCTTTTATGAATTAAAAGATTTCATTTTTTTTTTTATACTCATTAAATGTCCGAAATTTATTCTCTTCAATTCTTACAAGCTAACGGTCTTGCCTAATTTCAGTAATTTTAATATTTTGTTTAAATGCATTTTGTTATGTTAATGTGATGGTATGCTCAGATTTCGAAACAATGAAACCAAGTAAGTAATTTATAAAGGAGATAATTGTAATCTTCACGTAGACATTTTAAAAGCCTTTTTTATTTTATTAAATCATTGTTTCGAAATTATAATATTGGTAATAAATGAATGCGCTAACCACTTGTTGTTATCATAATTATATATATATTGTAAAATCGTATTTTTTAAGATTTGCTTAACCGATCTTATATTATAATCTTTGATATTTATTAGTTGGAAGGGAATATATATATTGTCTAGAGATGATAAAGTATATTTGCTAATGTTTGTTAAGTCCCATCGAATATACTTTCCCTCCTTAATTAAGAATCTTTATATGCAGATTCAGGATCTTAACTAGATTATTTTTATGTAGTTTAAGACCATTTTATTAGCATACTTATAATGCTAATTTTAAGAACTGTTTTGAATTAGCTTGACAGATAAAAGCTATCTGTTTTAGGCGCAATTAATTATATGCATAATTATTGCTTCTTATATATATATTGCGTGCATTGCAGGTGTTTTTTATATAGTACACTTATATGTGTTACGTTTTGCTGCCTCTGACAAGGGTTCACGGTAACAAACCGCCCCTTTTATTTAGTTCGGGTTATGGCTATCTTCATTAGAACTGGGGGCGTGAGGACCAAGAATTTTCCTAAAGCCAATCCGACTTCCTGAACTTTATGTTCATACATCAATAGCAGCAAACCGTCGGTCTCAGAGCAAACCGAGCATTTGATGCTGAAACTCTTGAAGAATCACACACTCGCACTGCAAGTTTATTTCTTTAATATTTTATATAGCGCTATAGCGCATATATGTGAACCTAATGGTAACCAGTTCTTTTTCTCATAGTAATTAATCATTTAGCTTTAGACTGGAGTTTGAATCTGCATGATTCTGAGTTTATTTAGTTGCTCATTTTATTAGTATATATAACAGCCATTACAACTGGCTGTACTCATCATCATCTCTAATAAAGTATCAACTTCTAACTTAAGCAAGTCAAGTTCATAAGATGAGCATATTAAATAATTAGGCATGACCTCTATAACTCACACACACACACATGTATTGTAATGTGTTTAAAAGGGAACAGATGTACTTGATAACAGTTCCAACTATTGTAACATGCTTGCCTGTGTTGAATACCTTGTGAAGATTATACAATCCCTGCCATTATGATATTTTGTGTTAGATCATTTGTTATTGTTTTAATAAATTCTTTTAAATATAAACTGTTGTATATCTTTCTTGCTCAGACTCTAGATCAAACCAAACCACAGTATCTTATCCAATCCATAGTATTTTATCCAATCCACAGTATATTATTAAATGTCACAGTTCATACTCCAATTTCTTAATGAGTTTATATGTTATATGTGTATGTCTGGTAGTTAAGATTAATAGAGTGTTAAGAATTATATATATCACTTATTTAGTTAGGTTAGTAATGACCTTAAGTCTCATGTTTCTCCCTGTTCTATGTCGGCTTTCGGTTAAATGAGAACTGAGTGTAGCCCCAGGAATGTCACTCATAAGGTGTTAAATTTGGAGTACTGGCAGATGAGTTGGAGTTTGGTCGGATTAGAGGTCTCAACCACCTCACTACAGTCAGCTTTGGTATATTTTGCTTGGGCTCTGAATTTTGTTGCATGAGTGTACAAATCTGACTGTTACAATATATATATATATATATATATATATATTGTAATGGAACGTACTTGCTGCATTCCATTTAAATTAAAGAATGAAGGCCCCAAACATTAGGAAAGCCAAATATAATGGAATGTATCTTTATATGATCTCAAATAAAAATAAACATATGAACTTTTGCAACAATAATCATTAGTTAACCAAGCCCCTAACTTTGATACACCAAATGTAATGAATAATTAAACGAACATATTATGCTGACCACGTTGTGGCATCCAAATGTAATGGAACATACTTTTACTCCATTATACCAATCATCAGTTAACTGGGACCAACAGTTTGTGGTGCCAAATGTAATGGACAATATATCATATAAACATATTATACCTCAAATGTAATGGAACATTAATATATGAGAAGAAAATAATGCTTCAAACATTGGATGATAAACGTAATGGAATATATATAATCTAATGAATCCTATTGTTGAGAAAGCCTAATATAATAAATTGTATAATTTAAATGAAGAAAGACAAAATTATCCCAGTTATATTTAAATAAATTGTTTATATGCCCTTCCAACTAGCTATACATGAAATAAATCTAAAATCATACAGAGCAATGAGATCTATCATTATAATTTATTTTCAAGGTTGATATAACTAACTAATCAAATATATATATCAGAAACAAAGGTAATTCTATTAAATCCAATATACACATCTATTATGTAACTATATGTATATCTAAACATATCAATGAATAATAATATGTGTAAGTAACTTAAAGACTAAATAATAAGTGAAATACGTAGTTATCCTCTATTAAATTGTGAATTCAATTAATTTCATAATGACTTTGGCACTAAAAGAAAAATAAGAATAAAATATTAATACACTTTCAAATAAATTACAAAGGCATTACTTATCAAACTAATAGTACATCCTTTATTTTTATATTATGGTTTAATTTTAGGTAATATCAATGTTTTAAATACAAACCCAAATAATAAATATACATATATACTTGCAATAAGTATATATATATTAAATAAATAAAGACATATCTGTGCTTAACAAGTAGGTATTAATATAAATACAAATCCATATTTATATCTTTCAGATATTTAAAATAAAAATAAAAAATATTATATACAGCAACTACATATAAATTATTGTTTTGGTATGCATAAGAATTATTATATGAAGTTTAAAAAAAAAATGGAAATAAATTAATAATAAAACAATTTTTATAATAAACATTTGCGAATATAAATTTACTTATTAAAGTATACATAACAACTCATATGCAACCCAAACTTATAAGCCATACTTTAAGATTTTAAATTACTTAAGTGTTAATTTTGACACCTGTTAAACGTTTATTGCTGTTAGAAAACAAGACGCTTGAATTGAATATTTATAAAACGTTATATTTTATAATGAAAAATAAAAATAAACAAAAATATCGATCTCAAAATATATTTATATATCATTTATACATATAAAATTATTTCTACCTTTCAAAGTTCACATGTCCAGTTTTCCTTCAAAAGTCAACTTATTCCATTGTTTTATTTCTTTATCCGTTTAATATTAGAATGCATTCTAGTTAAAGTGAAGAAATGCATTCTAGTTAAAGTGAAGAAACTATCACGTTAGAGAAAATTATCAATTCTTGGATATATGTATATTTTATCCTTCTAAAATTTCTTTCCTTGAAAAATAAATAAATAAATTGAAATGTTAAATCCAATATAATAATTCTAGTTACCTCCAGATTATTATTAGATTGACCATTATAGATTCCAGATAGCTATGTCAAATTTCGGCTTCAGACGCGATGAAATATATGTATTGAACTTTTCTTAGTTTTTTCTTTTTAAACTGCTTTGGAATAAATGAAAGAAAATGGTGCAGTCTCTTGGCTGTGATATATTTCTATTAGCCTGTCATGATTTATGTATTTACCATAAAAATCTATCTTATTCCAATATTCTGAAGAATGGTAATTTCAAAGAAGCAAAGTACAACAAAACTTTATCCTTTTGTTTTTCTAATCACCATCCTACTAATACTAATGGCTTCCTTTTGTTGTTGCTCCACGTGCTAGCAAATGCTGTTTTGAAAACCCTCGTTACACATGTTTTCTTTTAAACAATTAACATTAAAAAAAAATATCAAGCATATATATATAAAAAATATTAAATTGAAAATTTATTTGACAGCTTTAAAAATATACATAAATAATAATATTGCATTTTTTTAATAATCACTGCAAATAAAATAATTTTTTTATATAATTAACAATTTATATGTCTTTATTTATTTATAATAATTAAATATTCATAACGATGTACCATCAACATATAAATAAAATAATAACTTCAAACAATAACTATACCTAATAACCATAAACAATAATAATACTTCATATATAAACATCAACTCCAAGAGATTTTTTTTTTAATAACAAATGACAATTATTAAAATATAGATAGACTTATCGATAAGTCTATCTATATTTTAATAATTGTCATTTGTTATTTAAAAAAAATCTCTTTGAGTTGATGTTTATATATGAAGTATTATTATTGTTTATGGTTATTAGGTATAGTTATTGTTTGAAGTTATTATTTTATTTATATGTTGATGGTACATCATTATGAATATTTAATTATTATAAATAAATAAGGACATATAAATTGTTGATTATATAAAAAAAAATTATTTTATTTGCAGTGATTATTAAAAAATGCAATATTATTATTTATGTATATTTTAAAGCTGTCAAATAAATTTTCAATTTAATATTTTTTATATATATGCTTGATATTTTTTTTTTTTAATGTTAATTGTTTAAAAGAAAACATGTGTAACAAGGGTTTTCAAAACAGCATTTGCTAGCACGTGGAGCAAGAACAAAAAGAAGCCATTATTAGTAGGATGGTGATTAGAAAAACAAAAGGATAAAGTTTTGTTGTACTTTGCTTCTTTGAAATTACCATTCTTCAGAATATTGGAATAAGATAGATTTTTATGGTAAATACATAAATCATGACAGGCTAATAGAAATATATCGCAGCCAAGAGGCTGCACCATTTTCTTTCATTTATTCCAAAGCAGTTTAAAAAAAAAAACTAAGAAAAGTTCAATACATATATTTCATCGCGTCTGAAGCCGAAATTTGACATAGCTATCTGGAATCTATAATGGTCAATCTAATAATAATCTGGAGGTAACAAGAATTATTATATTGGATTTAACATTTCAATTTATTTATTTATTTTTCAAGGAAAGAAATTTTAGAAGGATAAAATATACATATATCCAAGAATTGATAATTTTCTCTAACGTGATAGTTTCTTCACCTTAACTAGAATGCATTCTAATATTAAATGGATAAAGAAATAAAACAAGGGAATAAGTTAACTTTTGAAGAAAACTGGACATGTGAACTTTGAAAGGTAGTCAATAATTTTATATGTATAAATGATATATAAATATATTTTTGAGATCGATATTTTTTGTTTACTTTTATTTTTCATTATAAAAATATAACGTTTTATAAATATTCAATTCAAGCGTCTTGTTTTCTAACAGCAATAAACGTTTAACAGGTGTTAAAATTAACATTTAAGTAATTTAAAATCTTAAAGTATGGCTTATAAGTTTGGGTTGCATATGAGTTGTTATGTATATTTTAATAAGTAAATTTATATTCGTAAATTTTTTTTTATTATAAAAAAAAGTGTTTTATTATTAATTTATTTCCATTTTTTTTTTTTAACTTTATATAATGATTCTTATGCATACCAAAACAATAATTTATATGTATTTGCTGTATATAATATTTTTTATTTTTATTTTAAATATCTGAAAGATATAAATATGGATTTGTATTTATATTAATACCTACTTGTTAAGCACAGATATGTCTTTATATATTTAATACATATACTTATTGCAAGTATATATGTATATATTAATTTGGGTTTGTATTTAAAACATTGATATTACCTAAAATTAAACCATAATATAAAAATAAAGGATGTACTATTTGTTTTATAAGTAATGCCTTTGTAATTTATTTGAAAGTGTATTAATATTTTATTCTTATTTTTCTTTTAGTGCCAAAGTCATTATGAAATTAATTGAATTCACAATTTAATAGAGGATAACTACGTATTTCACTTATTATTTAGTCTTTAAGTCACTTACACATATGTTTAGATATACATAAATTTACATAATAGATGTGTATATTGGATTTAATAGAATTACCTTTGTTTCTGATAAATATATTTGATTAGTTAGTTATATCAATCTTGAAAATAAATTATAAGGATAGATCTCATTGCTCTATATGATTTTAAATTTATTTCATGTATAGCTAGTTGGAAGGGCATATAAACAATTTATTTAAATATAACTGGGATAATTTTGTCTTTCTTCATTTAAATTATACAATTTATTATATTAGGCTTTCTCAACAATTGGATTCATTTAGATTATATATATTCCATTACGTTTATCATCCAATGTTTGAAGCATTATTTTCTTTTCATATATTGATGTTCCATTACATTTGAGATATAATATGTCTATATGATATATTGTCCATTACATTTGGCACCATAAACTGTTGGTCCCAGTTAACTGATGATTGTATAATGGAGTAAAAGTATGTTCCATTACATTTGGACGCCATAACGTAGTCAGCATAATATGTTTGTTTAATTATTCATTACATTTGGTGTATCAAAGTTAGGGGTTTGGTTAACTAATGATTATTGTTGCAAAAGTTTATATGCTTATTTTCATTTGAGATCATATAAAGATACATTCCATTATATTTGGCTTTCCTAATGTTTGGGGCCTTCATTCTTTAATTTAAATGGAATGCAGCAAGTACGTTCCATTACAATATATATATAATTACCTATGCAGTTTATATGTGTTTGTTGAAATGTACTGTGCATTGTATTTTACTAAACAGTTGATGTTCTAATGAAGAGATGGGAATTGGAATAAAATGGATATTGTAACGCTCCATGTAAAGATATAGTTGTAATCAGCAGAAAAGATGAATGATGTTAAAATATTAGTTTTGATATAAACTAGTATGATTGTTAACAAAAAATAATTAAATAAATTAAAATTATATTTGCAGCATTGTAGTGAATATAACAATTTTTTTCAAATAAGATACCAAGAAGATGAAGAAGAAGAAGAAGAATGGAGAAGTAGAATAAGAACAATAATAAGAGAAATAGAAAAAATCAACATAAAAGGAATAAGCAGAATGAAAAAACAAAATAAGATATTTACGAAGAGTTCAAAATAGGACAAATATTAAAAATAAGAAAAAGAATAAGAATAGGATATTTAAGAAAAGTTAACAATAAGACAAATATTAATAATAAGAAAAAGAATAAGCAGAAAACTAAAAATAAGGATAAGAAGAAAATAGAAAAAGACAAAATCAAGAATAAGAAAAATATGAAAAATAAGAATAAGAAAAAGGTGAAGATTAAAAAAATATGATAAAGAAGGAGAATGAAAAGAATAATAAAAAAATAAAAAGTATGAAAAAATAAAGAAAATAATAATAATATGAAGAACAAGAAGAATATAAAAATAAAAATAATAAAAGAAGAATATGATTAAATGTAATGAGAAGAATAGATGTAAAAAAATACAAAAACAATAAAAAAAATAAGATGATGAAGAACACAAATAAGAAGTAGAAACATAATAAGAAAAAAATAACAATGTTAAGTAAAAGAATAAAAGAATGAAAAATAAGAGTAAAAAGCTTGATAGCAAGAATATGAAAACTATAAAAAAGAACTGTAAGAAGATTAAGAAAAAAAAGGATAACAAAATAAAATAAAAATAAGTAGAAGACACAGAATAGTAAAAATAAAAAGAATGTGAATATGAGGAATATACAAAAGTCTAAGAAGGTTAGTGTTAAGAAGAAGCAGAATAAAAAAGAAAAAGAAAAAAACAGAGACAAAACATAAAAAAAGAAAAATAACAAGCAGAAAAAGACGATGAAAAATAATAAGAATAATATAAACAAATAAGCTTATAAAGATAATAAAAAAATCTAAAGAATACAAAATAAAATCAGAAACATAAAAATAATATAAGTTTAATAACATTAATAAGAATAATAAGATAAAAAATAAAAAGAATAAGAAGGATAAGTATAAGAATGATAATGATAAAAAAGAATAAAAACAATACAAATATGAAGAATAAAATAATAATAATAATAATAATAATAACATGATTAAAAACAAAAAAGAATAAAAAAGAGTAAAAAAAGAAAAAGTGAATGAAAAAAAAAAAAAAAATAAAAAAACAAAGAAAATGAAAAAAAATATAAGTAAAATAACTAAAATAATAAAAGTAAAAATAATAAGATAAAGCATCAGAAAATGCAGACTTAGAAGAAGAAAATGACGAAGAAATACAAGAAGAATAGTAAGATAAGAAGAACCAGTAAAAGATGAACGAGAAGAATAACAATAAGAAATAAATGAAGAAGAATAAAAATAAATAAAATAAAACTAAGAAGAAAACAGATGGATATAATACAAAATTAAATAATACAAAGATGAACCATAATAAATAGAAGAATATGAATAATAATAAAAATTAAAAAGAATAAAAAGATGTACAATAAGAAGCTGATGAAGAGTAAAGAATAAATAAGAAGTACAAAGGGATTAAAAATAATAAAAAGAATTGGAAAAATAATAAAAGATGATAAGAAGAATAAATAAGAAAATGAATAAGAAGAATACAAAAATGAAGAATAACACAAAAATTGTAAGAAAAGAATGAGAAATAAAATAAGAATAAAAATAAGATGATGATGGTGAAGAAAAAGTAAAATCATGATGTAATTAAGAACAAAAAAAGACAAACGATACAAAAAAAAAATATTAAGAAAAAAGTATCAAGTAAATTAAGAAAAAGAATAAACGGAAAAACATGTAAAATAGAAAAAAGATGGTGGACAAAAAGAAGAAGATGATAGACAATAATGATAAAACAAGAAAAATGAGCAGAATAATAGTAAGAATAAAATTGGAAGAATAAAAAAGACAAGCAAGAAGAAGGTTAAATAAATAAGAAAAATATCAATGAGAAAAATAAAAAGAAAATGAAAAAAAAGAATAACTCAAAGAATGGTAAGAAGTGAATAACTTTGAGGAAAAAGAATAAAGAATAAGAAAATGGTGATAGAAGTGAAGAAATTCAAAATATAAAGATAATGTCATTAAGAACCAAAGAAGAAGAAAGCAAATATAAAAAAAAAGAACAATAAGAAGAAAAATTAAAAGGAATAAGAATAATAACAAGTAAAATAATAAGAAACAGGAGAAGAAAAAAGTAAAATAGAAATAAAAATAAAAATATAAAGCAAACAAGAAGAATAAGAAGAAAGTAGATAACAGTAATAAGAGCAATAAGCAGAAAGTGAAATAAAAATAAGAAAAAAGAAGACAAAAAGTAAGAATAAGTAGAAGAAAAAAGAAGAAAATGAATAAAAATAAATAACAAATAAAAATAAGAATTATAAAACAAAGAAAAACAAGAATATTAGTAGAGAGAATAATAAATAAAAAATTAAATGAATAATAATAATAAGTATAAAAATTGAAAAAAAAAGAACAATAAGATGTAGAAGAAAAGTAAATAGATGAAGAATAACAAGAAGAAGAAAAATAAGAGGAATAGGAAGAAAAAGAAAAATAATATAAAATGAACAAGATGAAGAAGAAAGCTCAGAAAAAGACTAAATGTCAAAAATAATAAGAATAACCAAAAGATAAAGAATTAGAAGAAAAATAAGAAAAAGAAAAAAGAAAAGAATAATAAGAAAAGTAATAAAATGTAGAATAAGAAAACTGAGGAGGAAAAATAATTAAAAAAACAAGAAACACAATAATAATAATAATAAGAATAAAAACAACAACAGAAAATATAACAATAAAAAAAAGCTAAGAAAAAATAAGAAGTACCATATTAAAAAGAAAAGAAATGAAAAAGGTGATGATGAAGACAATAACAATGATAATAAGAAGCAAAGATAAAAACATTAAATAATAATTAAAAGAACAGGCAAAAAAGATGAATAAGAAGAAAGAAATTTGACAATAAAAAGAAAATCAAGGAATAACAATAAAAATAAGAAACTGAAGAAGAAGAAGTAAAAAAAAAAGAAACTGGACAATACTAAGAATAAAAAGAATAAGAAAAACATTAAGAAAAAATAAGAATTAAATAAAGAATAAAAATAATAAGAATAGGAATTAGAAAAATTCAAAGAACAGGAAAAATAAAAAGATAAATAATAATAATAATAATAATAATACCAACAACAACAAAACAAAGAGAATTAGAAGAAAAACTAGAATAATGAGACAAAGAAAATGAATTAAAAACAAATAAATAAATTAATAATAATAATAATAATAATAATAATAATAATAATAATAATAATAATAATAATAATAATAATAATAATAATAATAATAATAATAATAATAATAATAATAATAATAATAATAATAATAATAATAAGTAGAAGAAATTGAAAAAAAATAAAAAGTTCAAGAACAAGAAGAAGATTAAGAAAAAATAAGAGAAAATAAAAAACAACAAAGTTAAATACAAGGATAAAATGAGAAAAATAAGAATAAACAAAATAAGAACAAAGAGAAAAATAATTTTTTTCAAATTTATGAACTTAACAATTTACCACTACATTTGAGAAAAACTAAACAAGTTGTAACTACAAATGACAAAAACTGGAAATATTTCCACTATTGAAAAGGTGTGATGCACATATTTTTTTAATAAAAAAGTTGAAAAAAAAAGAATAAAAAAAAAAAATAGCAATAAAAAATAAGAAAATGAAGATGGATAAAAAGGAGAATAGAAAAGAAAAGATGAAGAATGATAAGAAGAGTAAAATATCAGAGCAATAAAAATAAAAAGCCAAAAAGATGAAGAAAAATAAGAAGTAAATAACAAAAAATACAAAGAAGAATAAGAAGAAAAATAAAAAGTATAGAAACAGGTTGAAGAATAAAAAGAGGCAGAAGAATAAGTGTCAGATAATGAAGAAAATTAAAAAGAATAATAACAAGAAAAAGAATAAAAAATAACAACAATAAGAAGAAAAATAAAAAGAATTAAAAGAAGATGAAAAGAATAAAAAGAAAAGGAAGAAAAACCATAAGAAAAATAACAACTAAAAAGGAATAACAAGAAGAAAAATAATAAGAAGATAAAAAGGTCAATTAGAAGAGAAATAAGAAGAAACAAAAGAAAAAAATATGTATAAGAAGACAACATAAGAAGAAGAATACAAGATGAAAAAAGAGCAATAATAATAAGAAAAATAACAATAAAAAGGATTAAAAGAAGAAGAATGAAATGGGAAATAAATATAAAAAAGACAAGGAGCAGAAAAAGAATAAGAAAATGTTGAAGAAGAAAAAAAAAGAAGCAGAATGAAAATATGAACAATAAAAAGAACTAAAAAGAATAATAATAATAATAATAATAATAATAATAATAATAATAATAATAATAATAATAACAAAAATGTAAAAGTAAGAAAAGGAAGATTAAGAAGTAGAAGAAGTAAAATAGAAATGAAAGGAACAGAATAAAATAAAGAATATAAAGAAAAATAATAATATGAGAAATAAGAAAAGAATAAAAAGAAGTTTAAAAAGAATATGAGGAAAAATGAAGAAGCAAAAAAGAAAGTGGTAGTCCCTAACTAGGATTGATATAAAATACATTTTATAACCCCAGCTTTCACAGAGCTTCTATAATAAGCTTAACTAATTAATAGGTGTTAGATTTTAGCAGTTAAAATTCAAAATTTCACTTCAGCACTATCCTATTCATAATCTAGACAGGATTTCTGGTTTGTAACCTTTATCAACAGAGAGTGCCAAAGTTAATCATTGACAATAACCATAAGCCTGAAATGAGAATAGGGATATCAATAAGACAACACCAGATAGGAATTTAAAAAGCAGTAGCATCTATTACTAATGAAGTTTGAAATAGATGGCAGCACTGATGTAGAAGAATTTATTAGTGATATTTGTTACTATTGATTCAATCAGTCATAGTCCAATATAAAATTTAAACAATTATAAAATATTCCAAAATATATTTAATAAATTATGTGTGTTCATGATTATATTATAATTACTTTTGATTTTTTTTTAAATTTTTAAGATACGTTTTCAGAATACTACTTGAGAATTGCTGATTTGAAATAAAGGGACCAAGTTCTTAGAGAAAAGGGATTGTTTAAAGTTAATGTATTTTTTCTAGCAACAGATTTTAGTTTATGAAAAAACGTTAAATCTGTTTACAGCAAACAGCATCACATAAATTTTTCTACTTCGATTCATCTGGGCAGTAGGAGTATAATTTCTACTCTGTTTTGTCTACTTCAGTGTCACATGTAGGGTAGTGCTTCCAAATATCTAGATTATTTTTATCTGTCAGACCATTTTTAATGATACAAGATCATCTTTATTTATTTATAAAAGTTAATGACTTTAAATCCAATGATTAAGATTTTGAACCCAGGTACTGCATTTGCGCAGTTATATAAATCTGTCCTTAGTCAGGGCTCTTAGAACCAGTGAAAGTCTTAGAGTTAAAATGACTCATCATTTATTAATGTAGAAAAAATCTAAGTCAATGTCCGAAGCTGTGAAATCATCAGTCCTTCATGTAAAGAAAATCTAAGTCAACGTCCGAAGCTGTGAATTTATCAGTCCCTCATAATCTTGAAAAAGAACACAGCCACAGTTGCGATCTCATTATTGTAAAAATTGTGTGCAGAGATTTAAATGATCGTAAATGTAAAGGAAAAAAGAGGTATGGTTCATTACAGAAAATGAATTAATATATAATGAATCAAAAATCAAATCCTATTCATTTCAGCAAAAGGTTAATATTCTCAGCATAAAAACCATGAAAATGGTGCAAAAGCATTGGAAGTAAACTTGGTACAAAACGTCATACTAAATTTTATATTAAACACTATTTTAGTAAGTTTTTGTTCAGTTAATATACCATTATGTTTTTTTTTTTGTTGCGTCTTGCATACCGCAGATGGCTCTGATACGATTGCAAACTCGAGTCCAAGAATTGTTGATAAATGTAACTCCGTTTTATTTTTCTTTAAAAGCCTGTTATCATTACAGGAAAGTAATGTATAATTTTAAAGGTTTGATATAAAATTTGAGAAATCTTAATTTATTTTTTTTTAAAAAAGTAGTACATTTAATGGAAAAACAGAGAAGACTGATTTTATGGAAGAAAGATTTATTATTTAAAATAATAAACTCTTAATTGAACCTACATCTCTAATTTAAATAAATTGGACGCATTTTAAATATTTTTTAAAATAATTATATATATATAGATTTGACTGAAGAATATAAATAGATCTCACTTCTTTTCCTACTGCCAAACTCTGCTACCTTCTTGGAAAAATAAGAGTAAAAATTTATAGGAAACCAACACACACTGTTAAATATTTGGCATATACATCCAATCATAACACAAGCACAAAACTCTGAATTGTACTACAACTATGCAAGAGAGCATAGGAGATTTCTTCAGTTACCAAAAATTTGGAAAATGAAAAGATCTACATGGAACAAACTCTCACAAAGAATGGTTATCTATCAAATATCAATGAGAAATCCTTTATTAGACACAAAGAAAAACACCAAAACAGAGCAAGAATTGATACTATAGTGCAGTGGTTGTCAACCTTTTCACACCTGTGGACTGGCAAAAATAAGAATAAGATTTCATGGACTGGCAGAAGTTTACAGATAAATTTTCTTAAAGATGTAACCTGCTTAGCTTTAGATAGAATAATTGTTATAACTGACCAAAACAGCACACTAGTTATTGTGTATTGTAATGGTTTTGCTTACCTTCACATGCTGAACACAGAAACAGCATAATAACAATCATACCCATTAATGTGCTTGCATTTCTATGTTTATTATTTCATTGTTAAAGCATGCAAGAATAAAATGTTATTTACCTGAATGTTGGGAAATATCATAGCTAGTGTAATTACATGACAATGATTATGATAAATGTCATATCTGTATTTAATGTTAAATGTACAAGATGGTTATAGATTTATGTGTGTGTGTGTATTATATATATATATATATATATATATAATATCTATATATATATATATATATATATATATATATATATAGTTTATAGATGATAGATTAGTAAGCAGTAATGAATATAGAAAGTTGTAATAAATAATATTTAATATATTATTCTTTTATTTTTAAATAAAACATTCAATTATTTAGCTCTATTTTTTAAAATAAATCAGACTGGAAAGGAAGGCATAAAAACAGTCGGTAGATTAATAGATAAAAATGTACACATATGGTGAAAGTAGTGTGAAAGAGCATACAGCTGTATGAATATAAAAACATTTTACACAAATCTTTATTGACTATAGATTGCAAGCTTTATTGTTTTGTGTTATCTGGATCTTGGATGTCTAGAGAAGAAAGAAATGCTTTCATGGAATAAATGCAATTATTAATCTTCTTATTAAGGACTGTCAACTTCTGTGAATTTGATTGCTATCTCCAAAATGACAGCTATTGGTAGGAAATTTTTTTCTTTGATCAGAAATTTGAAATATAAAAAGAGTGGAACAATGTTAATAAACGCAGTTGTTAAAGTTTAAAAAAAAATGCAGTTGTTTTAAACTTTAAAGAGATGGGCAGTTAAAGATAAACAGTTGTTTTGAGCAGAATATTCTGTTTTAAGGCAGTTTTTATTTTTAAAGCTAAAGAGATTCAGTTTTTTTAAAAGCTAAAATGATGGGCAGTTTATTTTGGCCAAATATTCTCTTTTAAAGTTAAGAGATAATCAGTTAAAGAGAGGCATTAGCAGTAGTTTTTCATCTGTATTTTTAAAGCTTAGAATGAGCTATTAATTTTTTTTCTCTTCAGAAAATTAAAGAAGAAAATATGACTCTTGCTTTAAAATCAGCATAAAAGATGTGCACCCATATAAATAATTTCACCACAAAATTAGTCTAAAGATATGGATTTAAATTGAATCCTTTAAAAGAAGTTGTTAATATAATATAAAATGGTACTTATATATATATTTTGGTTGTTTGTGAAACAATCAGGATGCCGTGTTAATTTTGCCATTTTGTGTTCCTTGAGACCTCACATCTACGGGTTAATTCACTGTTCTATCTGTGGCCTCATATACCAGTCTATAATAACAAAAGAATGACTGAATTCAAAGCCAACCACAGATGCTATCTGAGCAGCTTCTTTTTTGTCTTCTGTCCTATTAAAGGATCATCATCTTTGAATGGAGGGATAAGGGAAAGAAGAGAAGAAATAAGATGTATAAAGCCATGCAACCAACTTGATTAATCTATGAATCAATTTTTTAAGAGTTTTCTTCACATTTATCTAAAAGTGTGTGCAATAACTTTTTTTAAAATGGTAGGAACAAGCAAATCAACCAGTTCATATTTATCTAAAGTATCTGCACTAATTTTTAAAATGGTAGGAACAAGCAAACCAACCAGTTGAAGCTATAAATTTGGAGAACAGTCTGATATTTAAATCTGGGACATTAATAAGAACTGAAAAATGAATGTGTATCTTTGAAATTTAATTAAAAAATTTTCTTATTTAGTTAGTTAAAGTAAATTTCAATTTCCACAGTCAAGCTTTTTTTTCTTTTCATACAGAAACATTAAGAGTTTGTTTGTTGATTGTGTTATCCTCAATACTACATAACATTACACACATACAGTTTAAATTCATTAAACTTAGTTTTTCATTTTTGATTTTTTTTATTATATATTGTAATACTAAAATGTTTTTTTATTATTGTTCTTTATTCATTGTGAAAATTAAGCAACCTATCAATATATGCTTTATAATGTTTTTTTATTATTTATTTTTGCATATTAAATTTGATATAATTTATTTTTTTGCTCAAGGTTACAATAATATTTTTTTATATGTGTTATTTATGTATTAATCCATAATATAGGGGTACAAATTTTAAATATATATGTTGACATATCACAGAGTGTGTGCATGTGTGACTGCTTATTCCAACCCGTCAAAAATTGGTTATGCATGGTTAATTTGAATATAGCAAATTGTAGAGCAGGGTTTTGCATATGTATGAAAGTAACAAAAACACACACATTATATATATGAAATTTATCTTTATGATATGTAATAAGTGAGGAAAATCTTGAATATGCATTCAATAGAATTTTTTTAATGTCAGTATAAGCTAACTTATGTCAAAATATGTAGTAACATGAGCAGATATATAAAATTAGTTGGTTACTCATATAGTATTAAAATATTTTGTTTAATTATATAATTAATTGAATCAATTGTATATTTAGTAATTTAATTTTTTTAAAAAGGAAGAATGTTAATAAATATAATTATATCTTATTTGGTTTCTGAGTTATTATTATTAATATTGTTATATTTTTTCTTCTCTTGATTCTATCGTTTTAATTGATCATCATCATCTGTAAATGTTAAGTGTAGGGTATTGATTTGCATATTAGAATGTTTAAGGATTACACTTGACATATAACCAAGTTTTTTAATAATTAGAGGTTAATAATAAAAGACTAAAATTATGTTGTGCCCAAGAGTTATGATCACCATCATTGCTGAATAAATAATAATCATTAAATCAAATCTTAAAAATAATTAATGTTTATTAAATAGGGGTTTATAAAAAGTTGAATATCATGTGGTGAGATTCATGATCATTCATCATCACTGGTAAATATTGATGATTGAATTATAGTTTTAACTATAAAAGTATTTTGAATAAATAACCACAAACATATATAAATACTAGTGAGTATTATAATTAAATCCCAGTTTAACATAAGGTGATTTTAAGAAAGGGCTTATATGCTTATTAAGATAGATTTGTTGCTATGAGTTCATTATAAAAGCTGTGGGTGGAATCTTCATCATCACCATCATTATATTATGATGAATAACTAACTAGGTTTAATGGCCATATAACTAAGTAATGGTCTTCACTATGTTTGTTTGCAAGCCATTATTATAAGTATTCATGCATCTGTTCATCCATATATTTAAACTGAGCTAGTAATATCTATAAGAGTGCTGGATATATAAATTTTGTTTTATTGGGATCTTATAGTTTTACTGACATGGATAAAATATAAGAATGCCATTTTTTGTTGTTCGTTAGTCATCTAAGCCATGTGAAGTAAAAAATGTACTGAATGGGTTTGAACCCAGTACACTATGGACAGTGGCACTCATGGAAAACATATGTACTTAGCTAAGTTGAATAAAAGTGATCAAGTCCCTTTTTCAACTTATTAACTTTTTTTTGATATTATTTTAAAGTTATTATAAATAGTGCCAGTGTGTGCGTGTGACCATGAATGGTCTTATATATATGGAAAAAGGAAGGGAAGAATTCTTTGTTAAAAAAACCTATTATTGGAGATAAGCGTAATTCACTCCATGGATTTCACAGTAATTTTATTCAGTTGCTATAGCTAGTATTGATTTATCTGATGACAATGGCTAGTATATTTTGTTAGTTAAAATGACTTTCCAATATCACAATATTTTGAATCTTAAATGATGACAGTGATTATTTTTTTATTTTGTGTGTTGAGAAATGGGATAATTTATTTGTCTCATTACTAGCATGTCTGGGTTAATGTTTATGATAGTTGCAAATGGGCTATGGTGTTATATTTAATTAGTTACAAATGGACACCCAACTAAAGCATGATATGTATATTGCCATATTCTTATTCTTATATTAGCGTCTTCCTTATTTAGTTATAAATTATATCAGATATCATAGTAAATTTATTTCATCATTTTTTTATTCAGTTACAATATATATGGAGGTTGTCTTTTGAAAGTAGTAAGGGTGAAATAAAAATCACATAATTAAAATCACCGTACAGCCCCAAAAAAAATTTACCATATTTTAAATCTCTAAAAATAAAATGAAACGTGTAAAAGTCTGAAGTTTTGATGTAATTTGTTTTTGTGCTGGTATGTTGAAAGGATCAAAAAATGTAATTAATAGGAAAAGTTTTTTTTAAAAAATGGTAAAATAGATATTGCTTAATAGAAATAAAGCACACACCCCCCCCCCAAAGTTATTTTTTGTTTGTTTTTATTTTTAAAAAAAGGTTAACACAAATTGATTTTAAAAATAAAAGTTTTAGTATATTAGTCATATACAAATGAACCCAAAAAAAATATCACCTTATAGGCCAAAAAAAGGGTGTAATTTTAAACAAACAAAACTTGAAAAAGTCAAAAGTTTTGATCTTATTTTAATTTGGGGGGTGGGGACTGGATTGAGAAATACTTGTAAAAGTTAGAGACAGCAATTTTTTGGTTGTTTTTCTTTTTTAAAAAAGGTGATAAAAATTGATTTCAAAAATAAAAGTTAAAGCCAAAAAAGCTCTTATTTTAATTTGGGGGTGGGTGGGGGTGAGAAATACTTTGACTTCACTGAGACAAAAGTTACTTCTCGTTTGTTTTTATTTTTAAAAAAGGTAATAAAAATTGGTTTTAAAAATAAAAGTTTTAGTATATTAGCAGTATATAAATAAAGGCAAAAAGTTTTGATCTTATTTTATTTTGGAGTTGGGGGGGTGTATTGGAAAATACTTAGTAAAAGTTAGAGGCAGAAGTTATTTTTTGGTTTTTATTTTTTAAAAAAGGTAAAAAAAATTGATTTCAAAAATAAAAGTTAAAGCCAAAGAAAACACTAAAAATGAAATATTATATTAACAGAGGGAGTAGAAAAAATTTAAGAGATCAAAGAAAATCACCGTATTTTTAAAATTGCAGCCCAGTAATGTTACATTTTATTGTTTTAACACATAAACAATGCCAACAAGTGGCCATGATTGGCTATCAAAAGGCAACTGGAGTTTGTATAATAAAAAACTTTTTTTTAATTTTGAATTTTATTAGAAAAATCATAAAAAATTATTTCTACCCTCCATAAAAGTCTGTGATAAATAGAAAAACAAATTAATTTATGTATAATTGATTAGATTTCGATTTTGTTCTGTTTCGTTTTTTTAACAGGGTAAAAATGCAATGAAAAAATAAATAAAAACTGTTTATATTAATTAACAGTTTAAAATCTTATTATTTTGTTATTACTAACTTTCTTGCCAGTCTAGCATGGCCCAGAAGAAAGCTTCTGCAGCCCGGTGCCAGTCCATGGACCAGTGGTTGAAGATCACTGCTATAATGTATATCCATAATTATTAGAAATGGTGATCAAATTAAAATAAATCTGCAATCAATATCACATTAAAACAGCATACCATCAGTTGGTCGAGCTCACCATCTTCAAACATATATATAATCCGTGTTCATTTTATGTGAGGGATCACTCTGACTTAAGGTCAACATGGGTAAGACAAATATTGGCATAAACAAGGGCTTTCACTATTCCATCCATGGATTTTCAAGAATATGGATGGCTAAGGATGTGGAAAATGGAGAACATTGAAGCCAGTCCATTAAAGTTTGAAGATTTTATGTGTTAATTTAAACTGAGCACTGATTGCATATATGTGTGGGAGATATTGATCTGGACCAACAGATGTGTGCTGGTTCAGCACAAAATATATATATTGTAGATCATTCACTTACATGTACATCAGTTGTATAAAATGAAGTGGAATTTCAAAAGTCTGACTTCAAGTCCTATATACATTAAGTTTAGTATAGATAATATATTCAAACCTTTAAATGATTTCCCCATTAAATTTTATTTCATCTGCATTCCTTTCCATACATACATAATTTCATACATCAACATATTTAACTAGTGTCTACTCATCCAATATCTTAAAAACTTGTTTCTGGCTTGTGTTTCATCAGTGAGGAATCTTGTATTTGAAAGCAATATGAGGTTTAGATTTGAGAGAATTTATATCAGGTTCAAGTCTCCTCACTGATAAAATCTGCAAACTATTGACTACACTAGAGGGAGATAAAAGTAATCGCAATATAACGTTATTAACTTTTGCTCAACTTATTAAGTTGATAGTTTATAATATATTGCTGTGCAACCAGTTTTTAAAAATAGCAAATAATACTAGACAAGAGTATTTGTTTAAAAATTAGTTTTACTATTATGATTAGAAAGGCCCCAAATAAATTTTTATGCACAAATCTAAAGTGATCATTGGTTACCATGACATACAATAGATGGAGAAGTGAAAGGAGAGAGTTGTTGCAGTTTTAACAGTTTAAGTGGTAGAAGAGTGAGGTTTGAGTAGTTTAGTCAATTAGAATTAGTGCTAAAGTAAAGCCTGCTAATCATGAATATTTTGTCAATTTTATCCCAGATAACAGACTGTATTATTGGTCTAACATTTTAAAAATTATTTCCTCGTATCCAAAATTTGAGTTATTAGCATTTAAGAAGAAGTGAATTAAATATTAATAAGATGAAAATTGTAACTCTTTTGTTTTCTTGACTTTTGACATATTTAATACTTTTACCTAGCTGCAAGCTTTTGATTTTAATTATATTACTAAGTCATTATTCTATATCAGAATATAATAATTTTGAATTAATTTTATAGATATTTATATTTAGTAATAAAATAAATTCTACAAAATTATATATCAACTTTGAAAGTATTGAAAATTTCAGATTGTAATCAAAACAAATGATTTATCATATTCAACATTTGGGTACAGATTGATTTCAGAAAACAATGGATTTCTTTTATTGACATATGGATTTAAAATGTGAAAAAAATAAATTTATTGATTTCTACTTTAAAATTTTAATTTTTAAAAATGTTTTTTACAATATTGCAATATATCCTAACAGACCGTCAAAGATTATGTTAGCAACCAGTTTTTAAATGTCTGCTTTATAATTTGCATTATTAACATTATGCTTGAAAATATTTTTTTATTTTTAAAAGCAAAACATAAAAAAAATCTGTAATTATGTATACTTTTTTGATTTTTAATAATCATTACATAATAATGATGCAAAAACTATGATTATCGTAATAAACGTTATAAAAAATATCAAGTTTTTAGTTATCCAAAATATTTTCTCGAAGTAATATCACAAAGTAGGTGAAATCAAAATAACAAACTCAGGCCATGAAAGCAAAACTTAAAAATGATTGGAGTTAATGCCTTTTGGATTATCATTACATCTTTGGAATTTTGAGGGAAATCACATAAGAATATACATAAATTAGTAGACCTAGAAATAGTGAAATATTTCAATAAAGGGCTGTACAAGCAAATCAATTTTTTCTTTATCCTATTCTATAATTTTTTCATTTTTTTGTTCTGTGTATATCTACCCATCCTGGACAATCTGTTTCTCATAAGCCCACATACCTCTTTAGAGGGTTCAATGAGGCTCTCATAAAACTTTTGAAATAAAAATCGATGGAATTTGTATTAGCATCATGTATTAACATTTTATTTTAAGAAAATGTTTTATTCTTTTGCAATGACAATTTAAGAATGATTGTTTATGTTATCAAGTTATATAATTTCATTCTTTTCATTTCCTGAAAATATGCATTATTTCAACTCATTGTTGATTCTGTTTTAATTTGTATCTCATCCTGTTATGTTGTTTTTCTTTGTACAGTTCTAATTCAAATGTCATCGATTGTGTTCTGCTTTACATTTGAAACAACAAATTGTTCCATTAATTTAATTAAGCAAAACAAGTAACTGTTTTATTTATGTTCAGAAAAATAAAGAATTATTTGCACAAGCATTCTTATTTAAAAGAAGTTGCTTATAAAATAATGTCACGTTTTGGTGCAATGTATTTTTTATGAATCATTATATTCAACAAAGTTGGAAGAGTCAAAACATAAAGCACAACTAATGAATGATCATTATATGGAATTAGATCTTGCTTCATTAACCAATTGTAAGCCAAATGTTAATGTTCTTTTTAATAATCACATGTGAGTAATAACTATTTTTTTATTGATTTTATTCTCATTTATTAATTTTCTCTTAACTTTACTGCAGAATTAATAAAACTTATTAAGATAAAATAATTAATTGTGGCTCTTGAAAATATTGCAATTATAACATGTATATCTTGAAGATAGAGGTCTTGCTGCTCCTGTCATAAAGAGTATATTATATTTGATCACTATCAATTTCCTGCAGGATAATGGTCATTCGAACTTTAATCCAGTTTCTCCAATCTCTAACCATTCTTCTCCACTAAATTCATCCATTCATATCACATGTAATTTATTTCCAGATCTTTTATAATCTTTTAAAATTTATTTTCAAATTTCAACTGTCCATTCATTAGCTTCTCTTCTAGCAATAATATGGTGTGTACCCATGTTTATATATACACACTCGGGTCTTGTTTAATGTGGATTTATTTATTGTGATTTTGAAGTTATGCAATTCACATTTCTTTTTAATATCTTTGTATGCGGTTTTCTTTTATGTGATAAAAATTATTAGATCAGAGGTCGAGCTCCAATACTGCGTTATTACTTTAAATATTATAAATTTCACACACTCACTTCATATTTAAAGTAATAGCATATTATTGGAGTTTGACTTCCATCCAATAAAATCAATATTTTCCGTGTTTTATAATAGTAGTGTAATAGATTTTATGCAATAAAGTTCAAATTCACTTAAAATCAGGATTTCCCATTTTATATACACCCATTAGATTTCACAAGTTTATAATGTAAATCTGTTCAAACGTTATAGATACCTATACTATGCAAGTTGTTGTTTTTGCATTTTAAATCATATTCTATTTTTGCTTTTTAAAAAAAGAATCGATAATCAATTAATCATTTAGTGTCCACAAGTTTATTTTTAAAAGATGAGTAACAGCGGTGGGCACAATTAAATTTGACAATTAAAATCTGATTTTTAATTGTAATTAACAATTTAAAAATTATGTAACATGTTCTGAAATTAATATCATGTAAAACAATGAAATTTGATTTTTAAATGAAATTGAAAATTAAAAAAATTAAAGACAAAAATAAGAATTTAATTTTTAATTATTAGTTTTAATTAAATTTTGTCCATGGTTGTGAGTCGGGGTCTTTTTCTTATTGTAAGTCTAAGTTCTTATTTTTATTTTAAACTTTTAGTTTACCTAGATGTAGAGGAACAAAATTCAAGAAAATGAATTTTTTTGGAAACAGAAATTTCTATTTTAGATCACTTTGCAAAATGGAAAGGATCAACAGTGATTGGAAAATGTTTTAGTTTGGGCGAATCCACTATATGTCCAATTTAAAAAAATGAAGTTTGCACTAGTTCTATTTCCTCTTATGACAAATCTGATATCTCAAATAGTAACAATGATTAAAATGCCATACATGCATGAAAAAATTGTAAATTATGCATAAAAATATATTGTTTTGAATAAAAGTTAATATTGTAGTTAATAAAAAAAAGGGTGAAAAAAGTTTGCCTTGTAACACTTTTTTTCAAATTTGAAATTTTTTATTAGTCATATTTTAGTTTCCTATTTTTATGAGAATTTTAAAGTAATTTTACATTGTTCTTTTGCTTTTATGTGATTTTTGGAAAATTACAGTATATATCCCCCATTTTTCAAGGTAAGTTAAGTCTATTTTTGTGTGATTTCTTTTGTGTGCATTTTTGAGGAACCTATCTACCACATAAAATGAGAACCAACAGTATACATACCTGCATTAAAAATAATTAGATGGTTGGCAGCTTGTTCCTCATATTTAATTTATGATTTAATTAATGGGAAAATAATATTTAATTTTCTCATGCATATTTTTGTTATAAGTTTTCTTTTGACTAAATATTTTAAAACCCAAAGTGTTAGTATGAAAATTTCTCTAACATTAAATTTGTTAATATGATTTTATTTATGGGAATATTTTAATAAGTTATAAATGATTGTAGAGGAAAGATAAATTTACAAAATAATATAATCAAGTTGTCTTTTTTCTTTCTTTCACTTCAGTTATTGCAATTAATTAGTAGTTTTAATTTAAACTATAAAAATATGCTAAGAGAAAATAATTTCCCTCTTTTTTGTAAATTATTTAATAAATATTAATTTTATCCTTTTAAGAGAGATAAAGTTTTATGTTTAAGAGTATTTTTAATAAAAAAATTAAATAAAATATTAATACTTTTATAAATTTTATTTGTTTTTTCTATATGTCTTCAATACACAAAAAAAATCAAATCAGTGTAATTAACTGACTATCTGGTTTTCTTTTCACCAGTTTTTTTATTAGAAAGTAATGAATGCCAATAATTTATGATGTTAATTTAAGTTCTTGACTTGTTTTTCAGCATCTATGATGTGGGTAAATAGCTGAACAGTTGTATGTGTACAAATTTATCTAATTGGTTTTATAAAAATTATCAGATTAAAGACAGAGTGTGATTGGCTTATAAGCAAGATTGTTCTAGAAGAAATAATGGGGTGTGAATAAGTTAGAAGACCTAACTCTCTGAGAAGTAAAAAATATTCCTAATTTAGCTGTTGAAGACAGCAATAAGTCCTAATTCAGCTGCTTAAAATGAAACCAGTTTTAACTACTATATTGCATAGAACAACAGAAGTGTTAAACAATCTTTTAGGATTTTTGTTGTGTGTTTTTCTTTAATGACAGTTTAATGTTCTAGAATTTTTTAATAATCCCAATAAAGCTATTTACTAACAATAATGGGTTAAAAGGAATTATTTGAAGTGATTTATAATAAGCTGCTTTAATTAGCTCTTGTTCATAGTAATAGTTTATAGACACCTTGACTCCTGAGAAATGTGTGTGCATAAGTTATATGTGGAGTGGAGGTTCATGTATAGTGTATTGGACATCCAGTTGATGATTTTATTACTTTGTTAATCATGTATGGACACAGAGATATCCTTTAAAGTCCATGAACTACATTTCATTTTAATTATTTGTTTAGAAATTTAATTTTGGCCCAGACATTAATGATATTAAGGGCCAGAGCATTGAATCATAAGGATAGTATCTCAGCATTATTTTACTTATTGTAATATTTTGATGGAGTAACACCTAAGTATGGGCATACTGACAATTTTGTTTTCCTGTCACAGGTTTGTCAATGACTAAATAAGTAGCCTGGTCTATAGTGGACCATTTTCAAATCCAGACACAATGTTGACTGTTAATTTATTATTATTGTTGATCATTAATGAAGATGAATGATAATTACTTTTGTGTAGTGCTGGTGAACTTATAATTAGTTCTGTTCTCTCATGTTCATTTATTTTATATTTAATTTTATATTTTTTTATTTAATGATGATAATGGTTTCCAATCTCTTTATAATTCATCTTAAATATAGTACATAGTTACAGTTGTCACCCAACGTGTGGGACCATTACTTCCATACTTTTACAAATGGTTACCCAATTGTGGGACATAGTAACCAGAGATTCTTTGCAATTATCTGCCATTGTCCTTACAGTTACTATATATATATATATATATATATAGTAACTGTAAGGCATCAATTATCTCAATTTATATATATATATATATATATATATATATATATATAATTAAATTGAGAGAGTGCAAATTTCTCAAGTGCTTATGACAACCAACAGCCAATCAAATCTTAAGCACTGGGACAGAGATTTTAACAAGAAAAGAGCAGTTCCACTGTCTTCTTTACTTGTCTTTTTATATATTTAAGCCAGTCCAAAGTACTTATATTTGAAAGCATGAATCTTAAATATCATCACACATAATTCACTAAGTTCAAATTACAAACATACAGCATGAAATCTTTTGATTTATTACACAGTAGTTTATTGATGTTATAACTTTGCAGCAATATATAAATAATATTATTTTATAAAGCACAGTCGATATTGAAATTAAATTGAGAGAGTGCAAATTTCTCAAGCACTTATGATAACCAAGAGCCAATCAAATCTTAAGCACTGGGACAGAGAATTTAACAAGAAAAGAGTGGTTTCACTCTCTTCTTTACTTGTCTTTCTATGTATCCAAGCCAGTCCAAAGTACTTTTATCTGAAAGCATGAATCTTAAATATCACCCTTAATTCACTGAGTTCAAATTACAAACATACAGCATGAAATCTTTTGATTTACTACACATTAGTTTATCAATGTTATAACTTTGCAGCAATATATATTATTTACATATATTGCTGCAAAGTTATAACATCGATAAACTACTGCATAGTAAATCGAAAGATTTCATGCTGTATGTTTGTAAATTGAACTCAGTGGATTAAGTGTGATGATATTTAAGATTCACGCTTTCAGATATAAGTATTTTGGACTGGCTTCGATATATAGAAAGACAAGTAAAGAAGATAGTGGAACCACTCTTTTCTTGTTAAATTCTCTGTCCCAGTGCTTAAGATTTGATTGGCTGTTGGTTGTCATAAGTGCTTGAGAAATTAGCACTCTCTCAATTTAATTTCAATATCGACTGCGATTTATAAAATAATATTATTTATATATATATATATTATAACTTTTTGATTGGATATCTAGGGTAAGAATAGCATATAAGATATACATTATAGTTTCAAAATTTTGAATTTATGATTTAAACAGTAGTAAATCTATAAACTTGGGTATAAAACTAATAAATGACTTAAAATATGGGGTTTAAAGATGGAATTCTGTAGATATTTAATAATTGTTGTTATTTATAATCATTTATAATATAATCTACTAAATAATATTAATACAATAGAGTTCAATCTAAATAAACATTCATTCCTGGTAGATTTGACTTTAATTTATTTTAATCCATTGTTCGTTTAAGAGTAAAGAGCTAAAATTGTAATTAATGAAAGAAGGAACAATTATTTACTTCAAAATAGAAATTTATTTTGTAATTATTGCAATTATAATATTTTGTAAACAAAAATATTTATTCTTAAATCTTATATTTAAATTCAAGTAATGTCATTTATTAAAAAAAGATGATCAGAACTTAACTTTGCTCTTAAAGTAATGACTTAAATTAATTTCACTCATAATTTTTTTTTTATTATTTATTTTAAGTATTTTCAAATATAAACAAAATGAATCTTTAAGTTAAAACATTGTTCAAGTTGGTTTGGGAGATAAACCAATCAGAATTAAGGAAATTGTTTGCTGACATCAATTATCGCAGGATTTTTAGCAAAAAAACCAACAGCAGATGACCTGAGAGGAGATTCAAGAAACTTAAAAAGCAGATAGCTGTTTTAATATTTTTCTCAATAAAATATTATAAAACTTTAAAATATTTAAAGTTTAACAAATCAAAATTTTTATTTATAAGCAGTCTAATTATATAACAGATTTTAAAATTAATTCTTAATTGGTGTGAGTAAGTCAATCTTCATCATGACCTAGTTTCAAGTTCTGACCAACTAATTCAAGCCAAAAAAAATCCCAGTTGTTATTTTAATGTTTACTAATAATAATCCAGAAAGAGGAATACACTGCATTGTTTTTGGGAGAACATAAAGACAGTCATGTTAGAGAACATTCATTTATCTATGCTAAAATAAAGATTTTTATTAGTTATACATTAAATGATAAGAAAAAAATGAGATACAAAGATATATCTTAAGGCATATTTGAATAAAATTTTAATTGAAGAAATTATTAACCGTGAACAATACTAATTTTAATATTACTTTTATGTAAAATTTAAAAATTTTTAATGAGCATTATATAAATTATTAAATGATAATTACATTTATATGTGTATGAATAACAGTGGTCTACAAGCAGGAAAGAAAGTATTATTTATTATCCAGAAAAAAATATGTAAGATAAGTGTAAGAAAGTAAAACAATTTTTGAAAATATTTAATAAGGAATAAAGATCCATTGAAAATTAATTGTGAATAACAGATGAAATAAACCTTAGTGCATTAGGAAATATAAAACATCTGTGGAATGTAATATTACTCTACTGTTAAAAGAAAATGTAAAATGATTTCTTCTTAATAATAATAGTAACCAAAATCAGTGACGAATTGATTGAATGCCAATATTACTAGCACAAGGAATATTTAAATCAAACTTATAAGACAAGATGCAGATAATTTTTTATTAGTAAAGGAAAATTAAAAAAAAACTGCTACAGTTTCATTAACCTGATGTTATGTAAATTTTGATAATTGTAATAATCTTGGAATGAAAATATGCAACCAGAGGAGTGTTTGAAACAAAAATGATAAGAATATGTAGATGGGTAACCAGTCTAAATCCTGTGAAACAATTATAATGCCAGTAACAGTTTAAAATGTTTCTTTGTTTTGTTTTTTGTTTGTTTGTTTAGAAACTTATATTTAAAGAAAAAAAAACAGGAGGCAAATTTGTAACATCTTATTGGTATATGTATTAATTCCATATTGTAAATATAGTTGTTCTTGCAATAAGGGGGAAGCTGATCAATAGATCGTAAAATTAATAATTGGTATAATTTGTTTATCTATGTCATTATCTCTTTTAAAAGATGTTGTTAGCAAATATTGTAAGATAATTAAAACCAATTGATCTAATTAATGATTTAATGAAATATTTTATAAATGTAATTAATAATATTGATGATATAACAAGGGAAATGATTTGGGTTTAAATATACAATATTGAAAGGAGAAATTTGCTATGGCCATACAAAATTATGAGTAATTTAGTGTGTAATTTGTAGAAACAATTAATTATAAGAATATCAAACAAACATAAGTTCAAAATATAAAGGTAATAGTTAAGTTGTTACATAAAGCAGAGATAGGTAGTTCATTTAGAATACACCAAAAAGTAGTATATTAATATTTAACCAAATTTCATAAATTGCATATTAAACTGTTTCAGGGAAATTTAGGAGTTCAGATTTAATCGTATACAGTAGAAGTCCTTATTGATTGTATTTTAGTATTTATTTTGAGAATAAAACCATGGGAAGGAAGGGATTTAAGATGGAAAAAACTACTGAATGATTTTGTAGTTATTATTGTAATATATATATATATATATATATATATATATATACAATACTTGTTTTTGTTTTTCATATATATATATATATATATATATATATGAAAAACAAAAACAAGTTATAATCACATTAACTTGCAGTCACTTGTATTTATGATCAATAGATGGCATTTTACCAAAAACACCGACCAAGTGTATATATATATATATATATATAGTACCAAGGTACATCGTTATCGAATATGTAGTATTATTTAAAAGTAGTAACATTTCATAAATCTTGCCTTTTAAAAAAATAATGTGGGAAAATAAAAATTAAAAGTTGAAGGAAAAGAAAATTAAAAACAAAAGAGTAGGGTAGAGGGTTTTATTGTTAAAGAAAAATAAATAATAAACGCTTTTAAAGAGGGTAAGATTTTTTTTTTTAATTTTTGAAATAAAAAATGATTTAATATTATTTTTGATTAGTTTGTAATAAAAAAGTAATAAAGAAAATTTCATTTTGTTTTATAATAAAATGTGTGCATGTGTAAAGGTTTTGAACAAATGAATAAAATAGAAGCCCAACCTGAGCAAAGAAAAAGTACAGTAATTTCTCGAGATAATAAATGCTGGACTTAACAAAACATTTCTCATTGTTAAGATGGTTTAAAAATTCAACATTCCATTATTATTTATGATATTTAAAAAAAATATTTCAAAATATTTCTTAAAATTACAGAATCGAAAATTATATAAATTGTTATATCTACCAAAACAATGCATTGTTAAATTTACTGTGTTGTGCAACTAGCTGGAGCCTTCACTGTGATAACATCAGAAGATATTTTGGAGGGCAAACCATGTTCGGATAAAGCCAATAAAGTAGTGGGGTGTCTGTGCTGAAAAATCCACGAAGGTTATATAACATCATGAATTCAAGGAAGATTTACTGGAGATTAGCGCTAACCGGTCATAGATAACATTTATAGAAATTACATTGTGCTGTATGTATGTCATTTCAGATTTCCAAATACTAAGTAACTTTTAATTTTAATATTCTCTAATTCTTGATTTTCTTTTTAAAAAAAACTGTGATAAATAAATGAAACTAAACTTTGCCAAGTAGTATCTGGGAAATACAAATGATATCAGCTTCATTGTTTAACTTTATTCAAAGACATTGTGTGTATGTATGTGTGAATTTTAATTTAATATGTCATGTATATATTAGTTATTATAATGTATTAAAACCTTTATTTAAAATGAAAAGAGTGTGCATGTTTGAATTATAAAACAAAACGACTCTTTTAAAAAAAAGAGATTTAAACTGTCATTTAGATATTTATATTATTTTTGAAACACATATTTATGCTGGAATAGTATTTTAATAAAGTGGGAATGGAAACATTTAATTATTATTCAGAAATGGTTAAATTAAAACTAAAAATATCAGGATTTGTTATTTAAGGACATCAATGTTTTCTCAGGCAGTGAATTGTCATTATTATTAAAAATAAAATCATTACATAGGGTGGAGTTTTGTTTTCTTTTAAAGGCAGCTACAATTTGATGAGTTAGCTGGGGTCTCAGGTACTAGATTCATTGCTGATCAGGTAAACATGTTAATTACTATGTGATTAACTGGCGCCTAAAGGGTTTACCTTAAAATAAATAAAGTGTTTATTTGATCAGTATTTGTGTAGTAGCCAAGTGTTTATATTATTGGTAGCTTGCTGCCAATAATATTTTGCATTCCACCTGAAAACCAAGCACCTTCAAAGATTGGATGGTTTAGTAGGAAAAGAAGAGTATTTTATATTTCTATTTGTCGTTATTAGATAAAATAAAGAAAGTGGGTGGTTCAATATATATATATATATATATATTGTAACCGGACCGCCATACAACCGTTTTATTACATCAGTTGTAACAATTTTCTGATGAGCATGCTGCAGGAAGGAACTATCAATTGATATTCTTAATGCAGATGTCAATGCCCCCCTACAACAATATTTCCTGCTCATCAGAGGATGTAGTACATAGAGACTGGAAACATCTAAATATTTCTATGTTTGGTTTCCCAAAGAGCGCCATTAGAGTTCCATCTCACTACAACCTGACTGGCCTAGGTCAAGTTATGTCAGACGTAGCTCAGAGAACATGAGATTCTCATGAACCAGTGCTATAATTGGTGAGTGATGTGATAAATAAACAAAACTGGACAACTGGATAACCAATTTAATTTTAGTAACAAAAATTAATTTATTAAATAACAATTAATTTGCAATTTCAACAATAGTTCATTAATTCCTCTATGAGAAGAAGCTTGGAAATATTCTAATTCAATAATAGTTCCTTTTGAATTCATTTATGGGAAGAAGCTTGGGAATATTCTAATTCAACAATAGTTCATTAATTCCTTTATGAGAAGAAGCTTGGAAATATTCTAATTCAATAATAGTTCATTTTGAATTTATTTATAGGAAGAAGCTTGTGAATATTCTAATTCAACAATAGTTCATTAATTCCTTTATGAGAAGAAGCTTGGAAATATTCTAATTCAATAATAGTTCATTTTGAATTTATTTATAGGAAGAAGCTTGTGAATATTCTAATTCAACAATAGTTCATTAATTCATTTATGAGAAGAAGCTTGGAAACATCCTACTTCAACAATAGTTCATTTTTGTATTCCTTTATGAGAAGAAGCTTGGAAATATTCCAATTCAACAATAGTTTGTTTTTGTATTCCTTTATGAGAAGAAGCTTAGAAGCAGTCAAGCATTTATGGTTTATACAATAATTCATTTTGACGCAGTCAAGCATTTATGGTTTATACAATAATTCATTTGTTCATTTAAGAGAAGAACCTTAGAAGCAGTCAAGCATTTATGGTTTATACAATAATTCATTTTGAAGCAGTCAAGCACTTATGGTTTATACAATAATTCATTTTGAATTCATTTAAGGTAAGAACCTTAGAAGCAGTCAAGCATTTATGGTTTATAGAAGCTTGTGAATATTCTAATTCAACAATAGTTTGTTTTTGTATTCCTTTATGAGAAGAAGCTTGGAAGCAGTCAAGCACTTATGGTTTATACAATAATTCATTTTGAATTCATTTAAGGTAAGAACCTTAGAAGCAGTCAAGCATTTATGGTTTATACAGCATTTCATTATTTTAGTAGTCAAGCATTTATGGTTTATACAATAATTCATTTGTTCATTTAAGAGAAGAACCTTAGAAGCAGTCAAGCATTTATGGTTTATACAGCATTTCATTATTTTAGTAGTCAAGCATTTATGGTTTATACAATAATTCATTTGTTCATTTAAGAGAAGAACCTTAGAAGCAGTCAAGCATTTATGGTTTATACAGCATTTCATCATTTTATGAATTATTACTGATTGGTAGATATTTGAACTCAGCAATTCTTGGTTTGTAGAGCATTTATCATTTGATAATTGAGGCATTTATAATTTAGCCAAATATAGAAGTATGTTCTTACACATAAACTCTGTTACATTATAAGAAGCTTAGAAGCAGTTAAGTATTTATGATTTATACAGCATTTCATCATTTTATGAATTATTACCGATTGGTAGACATTTGAACTCAGCAATTCTTGGTTTGTAGAGCATTTATCATTTGATAATTGAGGCATTTATAATTTAGCCAAATATAGAAGTATATTCTTATACATAAACTCTGTTACATTACCCAGATAGAAGTAATATGCAATTAAAGCATTTCTAATTCATATAGTAAATACGTTCAAATATTTTTATAAATAAATTTGCGTGTAGCTATTTCATAACTTCACTTTATAACGTATGATAAAGACGTTTTAACATTTTATAAAACAAATTCTATGTAATTATTTCATAATGTCACTTTATAACATATGACAAAGACGTTTTAATATTTTATAAAACACATTCTATGTAATTATTTCATAATGTCACTTTATAACGTATGATAAAGATGTTTTCATATTTTACAAAAAACAAATTCTATGTAATTATTTCATAACTTCATTTTATAACGTATGATAAACGTGTTCTAATATTTTACAAATCAAATTCTATGTAGTTATTTCATAACTTCATTTTATAACGTATGATAAAGATGTTTTAATATTTTATAAAACAAATTCTATGTAATTATTTCATAACTTCACTTTATAACGTAAGATAAAGATGTTTTAATATTCTTATAACATAATTACCTTCCAGTTTTACAATCCAGTTTATTCATAAAGAAGGCGGGTTATTTCATTTATGGAGAGTCATGGCATAGCGTGGAGAGAATGAAGCCGCTAAATTACCCCATTATTATCATAATTCCTCTAGCAAAGGTTTCTTTTTCCATTTTAACGTTCCATTAAAATTATATTTTAACGTGTCAAAAGAATTAAGTAATACACTTTTTTTAAAACAAAAAAATTAATATGTTCTGCCTCTCTGTGTAAGACGAGAGAGAAAAAAAAAAGTTCTTTTCTTCCGACGACGTTCCTAATTTGAATACTGCCTCAGTTTAACTCAATTATCTTTTCTTTTTTTCTTTTTAATGATTGGATAATTAATTTCTTTTCTTTTTTTTATTGAGACAGATAAAAAAAAATAAGATAACTTAACATTTTATTTAAATCCATCAATCACAAAATTAAAAATGTGATTTTTCTTTTTTTTTTAACAAATTACAGCTCACGCTAGACGTTTTTAAATGGGGGGGGGTCTTTTGAATATCTATATGAGTAACAGCATAACTGTTTCAATATATATAGTGCCAGGCATTATCAAATGGCCTTCCACAAAGTCTGTATTAAGCACAACAAATATAAAAATGTGCTAGATTAATAATGGAGGTTCGGTCTGAGCAGTAGAATACCCACACACACAAATTTAAATATTGTACACGTGTAATAAACTCATGTATTTTTTTATTTTTGTTTTTCCTTTTTGTATATTTTTTATAATATGTCATTATATGTATTTGTTGTTTTTTTATTTTCCAACATACTTGTATTTTTTTTTTAATTACTTTTCTAAAGATTGTAATTTTATTCCATAAGCAAGTAATATTAATTGCTTTTACAAAAATCTGATCAAAAGCAAAAGGTTTGATAATGCTATAATTAAACTGTTATCTCTTTAAAAAAATTCTTTTGAATTGATTTTGTAAGCAAGTGGTCTGGGTTATTCAAGATGGATGTCAAACTTAAAATGTAGAATTTAATAGGAAAAATATAAAGGAATGTTTGCAATCTAAGTGATAAGCTAAATTATAAGGATTGGCTGATTAATTTTTCTCAGAGGGATATCTGAATTGGTTCTTATTAGTGGGATTGATAGTGCTGTGAGATTCATTCTTTCTTTGGCAGCCAGTCTGGGCAAGTCATTCTTTTTTGTGGCTCCAGAATTCTCCAAGCAACCAGCTACTTAGACATTCATTTATGAATAGGACTATTAGTGACATTCTTAAGAACAAATCCATTATACAGTTCTTTTAAGAACTCTTGTCTTTGTGGATTCGAGTAACCATTGGAGACAGCTTATGAAAATTTATTAATAATCCTAATTATTATTAGATATATAAAAAAGAAGATATGAAGCAATATACTAGAGATTCCAGAAAAATGACCATGGGTTAGACAACTAGCTGGTGCACCGCCCTTTCTCTGTCCCAAGCCGCCAAGATGTGACCATGCCAATTCCAGCCACCCATGATGATGACAAATGCAGCTTTGCTAAATGGATGAAATCTTCACCACACAGCCAGTTAACTTGAAGCCCACTCAAGAAGCCCAGAGGAGAAGAATGAAGACGCAGATATAAGTTTAAGATATTTATTAATATTGAAATAATTAACTTTGATATTTCCGATTAGATATATTATTTTTGTTATTATTATTAATCATTTAAAAAAGAAAGAGAGTCTCTCGCATATGTATACGAATTTGCGGTTATTACGGGCATAAATGATAAAGCTTTTACTTAAATCCTTTGAGTCAATTTTTCTATTTCAAATTCTAGTAATTTCAACAAAGATTGCAATGAGATTCTTTTTTTTTTTTTGTTGCTATTCATTTACCTCTTGTTGTTACTCCTGGAATTCGTCATATATGGATATACATGTATGTATATGCGTACATACGCTTATAATATTCGGTAAATACGATATCTCATGCTGAATATCTAAAAATGTATTTAACCGTATATCCTTTTTAAGTTATTTTTTTTGTCACTGCTGCACCTTATGATGCGTGCAAGAAGGGATTGATCTATTATAGATTCCCTGTAAGCAAGTACTCTAATAACTTTATATTTAAAGTAATAGTAAGTGTATAATTGTGCTGCGCGTATATACATGTACAGGAATTTATCTATAGCAAGAGGGAAATAGATACAGTACCTTATGGTGAGTAGGATATAGTATCTGAGCCAATGCAACCTTGTTGACTTGTTGAAAAATACGAAATTATTGAAATATCTCATAATGCAATTATACGTACGCATAGTTTTTTATTATTATTATCATTATTGCTATCAATAAAAGGGTTTTAAAGCACTGAGTAAAAGCGCATGCCTGTATGACGGAAAATCTCATATCTGTATATCAAATCACACAAAGTAACATTTATTTCTAGTGGGTAAAAGGAGTTCAGACTACTTCCATTACTTATAAACATTGTAAATAGCTTTAGAGATTTATTAATTTTCTTATTTAAAATTGTATTTTATCTATTTCAACACCTCGAATATATATGGTTTGGGATAATTAATTATTTAGTATTTTGTTATTATATCATCATTAGTATGAAACGGTGGTGGGTATTTGGGATTAAATAAATATTTAATCATAATATTAAACTTGTTTCGTTTTCATATTATTATTTATATTGATCAACATGTATTCTTTCCTTATCAACCACGTACCGGTAATAATCATTTAATTTACCCATTTGAAGACCCTAGATTGTAGAGTGACTGAGCTAGCCACAAAGGGATATTGCTCTACCGGGGTGTTAAATCTTATTCTTATGCTCCGCTGAACATATGGTATTGCACATTCTTCTAGAGGGTGAAAAATTCATTTTTTTATTCTTTTCTAGAAGTGGCACGCAAAAAGTCTATTTTGTAAATAGATTTTTCAAGGGTGTGTACTTGCCATTGTTCTAAATATTCGGGCATTGAAATAAGATATCAACTAAAGGGTGTTTTTAACTGGAAGAGTCCTGTCAATCCACTCTTTCTATCAATTTAGCTGGAAGTACCAATATACATGATTACAGACAATTGGCTAGATTGATATTCATTTCTTTACCTGTTGAATCTTGGTCACTTCATGGTCAATGCAAGATTAGGAAAAGAATTCTGCATGGAGTATGGACTGGTACAGTAAAACTGGCGCCACACGTGGTTTAAATGTAAAAATGGTACGATTAAGGAAAGAACAAGTTAAATTATATAAATGTGAAAATTACGGTAAAAATATATTACGTGCCGTATGTATATAAAAACTTAACATAGGTGTAAGTAAAAACTAAATTAAATGTTGACTATATATACATAAAAGAAGTTATATAAAATTCGATCGTTAGTTGTTTTTTCTTTTTAGATATATAGTGTAATTAATAGGCCGTACAAATGAACACGCTTAGTTTGCTATATACTTGTTTTGAAGGTTATTCTTAAATAATTTAAAATATTTTACTCAGTAATCTGCAGATCCAAAATGATAGTGTTATTCTTTGTTGTGACGGATATTTAATATATATTTAGGATTCAAATTGTTAGCAATATATCAAATGTTCACACTGTATTCTATAAATATACTGTATAAGTAAA
This sequence comes from Epiperipatus broadwayi, assembly GCA_028023455.1. NCBI lineage: Eukaryota > Metazoa > Onychophora > Udeonychophora > Euonychophora > Peripatidae > Epiperipatus > Epiperipatus broadwayi. The sequence goes on along the minus strand of JAQFVV010007029.1, from coordinate 26,662 downwards.
ATAGATAAAAAAAAGTTATTTTAAGTAAGTATACATGTAATATATTGACAATTGATATTTTGTTATATAGAGTACAGATTCCGTCATCTTAATAATTGCTTAACAATTTTCACTTTAAACTGAGTCGCTAACATTTTCATTTTATTGGATAAGTAAAGTTGCCATTTAAACTCAGTAAAAAACTGTCGTCAACATATGCAATTAAAATAGTAATAAAGTATATATAAAAATTATTAAACGAATGAGTGGGGGGGTAGGTCACATGCTGTATATATGTGTATATAAATGGTCGGAGGTTTTACAAATAAAAGTAATAAGTTATTATAGTGTTAAATTTTAACATAACTTATAGTTAAATCTGTTGGTCTTTCTGTTTGTAAAATAAAACAGTGTTAAATACTGGCTTACGAATTAAAATTTCGTAAACGATTTAAAATAATTTATACTGGAAGATTTTTTTTTTAAAAAAAAAAAAAGAAAAAAAAAGGGAAGTAAAATAAAATAGAGTGTTGGATAACAGCATAACGAAGTAAAGTTTCGTATGTTAAACTTGAGTTTCTGTTTTGGGCGATAAATCGAATTAAATAGACATAAGTAAAATGGGCACAATAACTGGAACAGGGCATAGAAAAAACAAATAATTGGCGAGTGGAATAAGGCCATAGAGCTAACAAAGGTTATGTTGTGGAAATGGGATGGGCAGAATATGGGAAGTCTTAGAGTGGGGAATGGAAAATAAAGTGGCTAACAGGTTTATCTGGGCATAGTTGCTAAGATATTCTTGACTTCGTTTAAAGAGAAGCCAAATACATCATATCACATGTATAGGGGCATAGGAGATAATTTGGTGATTTGTACTTATCTAACTTATGGATATGAGTATACATAGAGGTATACAGTTATATATGGTTTTTATAGATATAAAGAAGACATATGATAGAGTAAATGGAAATAGATTATGGGTGAGTTTAATAAATTTGAGAAAAGGTATGAAAATAATTACTATACATATTAATTAAGAAATATAGAAATGGTTAAAATTTAAAATGGGGTGAGACTAAGGCAAGGATTCCCTATGTCACTTATTTTGTTTTTGTTTTATTCTAAATCAATGGAGAGAACCATAGAAGGACTAGGAAGAGGAATAGAGATACCATTAATAGGTGGCAATGGAGTATATCTATTACCAGTTCCTTTATTTTTGGATTATATCTTCTTGTGCACAGATACAAGAGAAAATATGGAAATTAATCTGGTCAAGAGATAGGGAAAGAACACAAATGTGTTATTGTTGTGGGGAAGCTGGACATGTAAAATTGAACTGTAAGGGTAAGGAGAAAATATGCAGAATTTGTGACACTAGAGGTCACTTAGCTATCGTTTATCATTTTAAAGATCAAGAAGCCTTTGAGAAAAAAACCGATTATAAATTTGGGAGAGAAGCAGAGCCCAAAAAATAGTAATAAAAACTGTAAATAACAAAACAGCTGATCATATACGTTTTGGAATATGTTTCTGCAATAAATGGGTAACAATGGAAATTGATAGCGGAGCAGGTCTGTCCTTAATGTAATACAAAATTTGGAAGGGGAATACTGAAATTCATAAAAAGAAAGTTGTATTAAAAATGACAGATGAGATTGTAACTGATATAAGTGAAAATAAAGTTGATATTCATGGCAAAATAATAGTTCCAGTAAACTTGAAGTCTAGAACTGCACACAATAAGAACGCGCTGCAAATAGACTCATTTTCATTTATAAAATGAAAAAAAATATATAGTAAAGACGCAGCAGTAGAGAGAGAAAATAGAAATCTTCTCCATTGAAGCTGTAACTATAGCAGACAACGAATACCGACAAGGGAAACAGTTAATTCCTAAATTGTGCTGACCTCAGTAAGACATAAATGCGTTAATATTGTTACACTTCTTTAGAAAGCAAGATATACTCTTTGTCGAGTAATGATTGTATTCAACGACTTGTTCTGCACATTATTGGTATTCGGACTATAAACTAATTTATATTTTAATATACATTTTTCACTCTTGTTAATATATAAATAAATTAATAAATAAGTAACAAATAATGTTGTATTTGTGTTATTTTTATTCCAGTGTGACAATCTATATGTATATAACCCTGATACATAGCATTATGTAGTAAAGAAACTCCATTAAAATATTACAAAATTTTAATTAAACTTAAATAAAGACATTCCAGTAAACAAGGAAAATGAACTTAACCTGCAGAAAATTTCTACTGAGATACTTTTTAAGACTAACTAAGTGCTGTCCTTGTAATGGATAAAAAAAGAATCGTTTGCTTTGAAAATCAGTGATTACAAAATCTAATGCCATAAAAATTTGAGTACAGTATTTAAGTACATATCTTATAATATAAACTATTCAGAAGTTTGTAAGTAGTTTGAACACTGAAGTGTTGTGAGCTGTGGCCACAATCCATGATATATGATCTTCAGATATAAGCATTCCACCACAACATTAGTAGACTATTACAGAATATAAATAAACTCTAGAGACATAAAATTCTATGATGATTTATTTTTGTTTGAAATTGTTTAGAAATGTCCTATCATCTTTACTATATTTAATCATGAAGGTGAGAGAGAAGAGAAAATTAGAGGCAACTTTTAAACATAATTCTGATCACCATGTGATTAGAATAATATAATGGTTGCTCAGACTGTGTTTTTGTCCTTCTATTTCTTGAAAATATGTTAATCAGCAAAGAAGGCTCGTATGTAAACAATTTTAAAATACCCCTGCCAAAATATTCTTACATTCAGTCGTAGATTACACAAAAGGTCATAAAGTAATTAAACGTTGGTTAAAATTGCTTATATGATTATTCATGGGGTAAAATCCTGATTACATACCAATTATAATTAACAAAATAAATAGTAATCTAATTGATTTATAGGTGTAGTTAATAATTATTTTACTGGAGTCATGAAAATGCTCATTAAAACTGTATTTATAATCAACACGTTGCTGTTAATCATAATGGAAAGTTTTCTTTTCATAACACTAATTTTCCAGTTGTGTATGTATTTATACAAATATGACTGTGATCTATAAATTCATTTATATGCTTCTCCAAATAATTTTCAACATTTAACAGTATTTCTTCATTCTTACATGAATTACCACAGAAACATAATTTCAATATTTTCTGTGTGATTTATTTTTTAAAAGTTTTTAAAATTATAGATCATTTAAAAGTATGATTTTTTAATCATTTTTTAAAAAAAGTTTTAACTTTTTCAATTGATTTATTTTTGTTTATTTCAATTTATTGATTTTGCATTACTTTTTATGATTTCTTAATCTTTCCTCTTATTTTAGAATATTATACTTTGTAGTGGATTTAATTTTGTACGCTAAATTTAGAGGCAGAATTAAATAAATAAGTACAGCTAATTATTAAATAAAATTATAATCCTTTGAAATAACTCACAGGCCGAATGAAAATCAAAAAAAAAAAACAATCTAAAGGTAACTCTATCCATCGTTTATGCAAGTATCATTTTTTCTACATCATCACTTCCGCTTTCTTTGATCTCAAAATCAATGGCCTAGAAGTAGATAGTTTATTACAGTTCATTGTTTGCTTTATTAAATTATTATTTTTGACGTCCATCATTTTGGGCAGGCTATTTTGTATTACAAACTCTAATGAATTTATATATTAGTTCACTGAGGGAGGTACTGGATACCTTAACCATTGATACTGTTATATGCTAAGAACAGTTGTGGTTTAAAATAAGGTTGTGAAAACAAGAATGGATAGTGGCTATACTTTATATAGCTACTGGAGATAGTCAAACTATAATGGAGTGGAACAGTAGCATATATGAATGCTTATTTAATGATATACAGTCTTTTTAAGAAAAGAGGAAGAGAATAATGATTATAGGAGATTGTTAAGAAATTGTTGATGTAGATAATAAGAAATTTTGAAGAAATTTTGTCAGAGTGTGAATTTGATCATTGGAAATTTATCAAATATTTATGAAAGACAATATGCATGGTTTAGAAATAATATATTCCACACAATAGACTATGTTTTGGTAGAGTAAAAGGGAATACATAAAGTATGGAGAATTATGGTGTTTGATAATGAAAAGAGAGTATGCAATACTGATCATACTTTTTTTGTAATCGAAATGGTTAGTGATGTGATGGAGAATAGACATAAAAGTAGAGACAACAGTTAAAGATGTGGATGGAGAGTTAATGATAAGAATGAGTTGAAAGAGTATAAAATACATGTTGAAGAAACCATAGAAGAGTTGGCTATTGTTAAGTTTAAAGACTGGTGTGATGAAATAGAAAAAGTGATAAATATGGCTTTAGGTAAGAATATGTAGAAGAATAAAAGTAATAAAAAAATGAGAGTAAGTAAAAGTATAGAAAAGAGGGGGAAAGCCAGCAGAGAATATAAGTGTGCTATTAAAAACGAAGACAGTGAAAACGATATTAATGCTAAATGGGAAAAAATACTTAGAAAAGAAGAACTTAGCTAAAATAGATAATTATAGAGAGAGAATGAAATTGAATAGTAAATGGTTGGAGGATATTAATAAGAGTGGAAGAGGTGGGAGTAAAAAACTTTGGAATTACAATAAAAGGAGAAATGTAGGGGGTAAAGAGAGTATTAGTAGATGATGAGAGAATAGAGTGTAGCTATAGAGAATAATTACAGAGAAACTTGAATAGGTATGTAATGGATATAGAAAAAATGCTAGATGTGATGGACAAGGAAATAGAAAATATGAAAGCATATACTAATGAAATTATTAGATTTACAGAAAATGAAATGAATGAGGCAGGGAAAAAATTGGAAACTGGAGAGGCAAGAGGTTTAGATGGATGGGTAGCAGAAATAGTAATGCATTTAAGGCATAGGGCAAAAGTAAAGCTATTATCATGTTTTAAAAAGATGGCACAGAAGAATTATTCCGGGTGGTTGGAGTAATACAAGAGTGAGATTATTATTTAAAGAAACGGCTAAGGACCATAGAAAGTTAAATAATTGTAGACTGATATCGGTAACATCAGTTTTATATAAAGTTTTTTTTCATAGATGGTGGCGTGAAAAGTAGCAACGTGTAGTGGGGTAAATGCAATGAGATTTTATGTCAGATAGGCGTATAGGATATAGTTTATTTGTCGTTACGCAACTTATGGATATGAGAAGGAATTCACGTAGACAGTTATTAAACGTTGGTTAAAATTGCTTATATGATTATTCATGGGGTAAAATCCTGGTTACATACTAGTTATAATTAAGAAAAAAAATAGTAATCTAATTGATTTATAATTGTAGTTAATAATTATCTTACTGGATTCATGAAAATGCTCATCAAAACTGTATTAATAATCCAACACGTTGCTGTTAATCATAATAGAAAGTTGTCTTTTCATAACACTAATTTTACAGATTGTATATGTATTTATACAAATAAGACTGTGATCTATAAATTCATTTATATGCTTCTCCAAATAATTTTCAACATTTAATAGTATTCGTTCATTCTTACATGAATTACCACGGAAATATAATTTCAATAAGTTTTTAAAATTATAGATCATTTAAAAGTATGATTTTTTTGTCATTTTTAAAAATGTTTTTATCTTTTTTAATTGATTTATTTTTGTTTATTTCAATTGATTGATTTTGCATACTTTTTATGATTTCTTAATCTTTCCTCTTATTTTGGGTAATTATACTTTGTAGTGGATTTAATTTTCTATGCTAAATTTAAAGGCATAATTAAATAAATAAGTACTGCTAATTACTAAATAAAATTATAATCCTTTGAAATAACACACAGGCAGATTGAAAATCAAAAGAACAATCTAAAGGTAACTCTATCCATCGTTTATGCAAGTATCATTTTTTCTACATCATCAGTTTAGCTTTTTTTGATCTCAAAATCAATGGCATAGAAGTAGATAGTTTATTAAAATTCATTGTTTGCTTTATTAAATTAATATTTTTCACATCCATCATTAAGAAATTATCATACCGTTGTAACATTTTACTATATGGTTATTCTTTAGTTTAAAGCCTCTAAATTTTAAATAAAAGAACCACACTTTACCACCTGTGATACATTGGTTACATCTGCTCAGGTTCGTTTTTCTTATTTTCATTACATTAATTCAAGATTACATTTCACATGTGCAGATTTAAATTATGGGTCGCAGCAAAGCAAAACATATCTAAATTACTCATAGTATCATTGAAAAAAAAAGAACTGAGAGGTGTTATCCGAGAGGTCATCGCAACGGCCTTGCAAGCAAGTAGTTGGTTGCAGACGGTTGTGGGTTCGCGTCCTGGTTGATGCTAAGACATATGAAAAAACAGACTGAGAAATATTGTAAATCATTTAAAATTATGCATTTTTTTTCATTATTTTATTTATTTTTGCTTAACAAAACTGAGAAAGCTGTATTAAACATTTGCTTATTTCTTTTTTGACATGATTTCAGCGTGCTTCCTTATTAGACCTCATTATACATTTATAAAGTTGGCAGCAAAGTACCCTTTTACTCAATGTAAATCTATATTGTCTCCTAACTGGATCATACAATATTTGAATGTGCACATTAAATAGTAGTTATTATTTTAAATTAAAACAAAACACTACTAAATGGAACGACTTGTGTCAATGTTTAAAAGGTCAAGATAAACAACTATACATTTCTGCTTTGTGGACTTTTGCTATTACCTTGGAAATATTCTAAAAATGTTCACTTTAAGAAAGTTAGAAAATGTTAACCTCATTTCCACTTTGAAATTGTCTCTAATTCTTCCTGCTTATTGCTAAAATTTTAAAATGTAATTTATATGTTTTTGATTCTAACACTTACATTAAACTTATAATTTATTTTTTCATAATGTTTTAACGTTTTCTTATTACGTCATAAAAATAAATATATGTGCTCTTTCATGAAGTAGTCAGTCATGAATGATTTTGCTTCATTTGCTTTTAGGTTTAATTGATATTTAATATTCTTAAAACTTATTATCAAATTTGTACCTCCACCTTGTTTACCCTTCTTTGTCCATCACTTCGAAAATCATATATTCACGATCTTTAATTATTTTGTGTTTTGTCTATGTTACATTACAGTGAAAATTCAGAATAATAAACTACATCATACGGTAACCAAACATTTATGGGCTGCACGCTAACACACATTAATCAATATGAATGGTTTACTGTAATTTTACTTCTGGGTTGAATGTCATTAAAGTTATGGTCTTTTTCACTTTTCTTGATAGTTCTTCATTGAAACATCATTTGGATATTCTATAAGGTAGGATATGTATATGATCTTCTGCATAAATATTTATATCATGGCCAACAAAGTAAAATTATGAGGTTTATTTCAGAAAAGCTGTACAGTCACCAGCTAAAGTAGCAGTTGTTGAATTATTTGGCTATTTTTAAAAGTAGCATACGTAAATGATCTTCTGTACCATGACAGACAGATATTAAAATAGTAGACCTTATATCTAGAAGGCTATAGAGTCACCAACTAAGGTAGCAGTTCGTGATTGATATTGGATGTTGCAACAATACTCTGCTTGCAGATCCAGACTATTGAGCCATAACCTCTAATTACATATCTACAAGTGCTGATTACTTTTAAATGAAGTCTGATTGGATAAATTGGTAAAAAAATTATCTATTATATATTGGAACATTTTTAGAATTTGTGAAGTTAAATTAAAAGAAAATTTTTGAAGACAATTGTGAAGAAAATATAGAATGGTATCCATTATAAATAAAAATGGATGAACATCATCATGGTCATTAATGGTGCGTCAGAAAGAATGAAAAGTATAATTGTTTAAATTAATGGAGATTCCTCAAATTTACTCTACAAATGAGTTGTCATCCTGATGAACAAGTAGAATATTTTTACATGGATATGGAAAATATCCTTGATCAGGTGAAAACATTTTAAACGTGTTTTAAAAGATTTTAATGCTTGGATTGGAACATGATAGAAGGATGAAGGTAAATTTTCTAATGGTGATAGAAATAAGAGAGGTGGCCAACTTGTGAACTTCGCAGAAACAGAAAACTGAATATTATGATATTTGTCTTTAAAAAAAATGCAAAAGAAATTGATATGAAAGCATTCAAAAAATTAGATTTCATTATGATTAACAAAAAGTATATATTTCGAGATATTAATGTTTTTAAAAAATTCCTCACAGGAGATGATCATCAATTAGTGACATGTAAGATATGTGGATGCCAAACTAGAAAGACACTATTAATGGGTGATATTTATAACCTTCAATACCACTCCAATAAATTTAAAGTACCACTTGAAAATCACATTGAAATATTAACAGATAAATAATAAACTATTAAGAACAGCAGGAAACATAGGGAATGTAAAAAAGCAGCAATTTTCAAATAAGTATTCAGAAAAAAATAATGAAAAAAAAAGAAATGAAAAATTTTAAAAATGATCTATTAAGAATTCAATATTTGAAGTTAAATGTAGAAGCAAAAATTAACGCTAAAAAAATAATTCTGAAATGAAAAGAGAAAACAAAATATATCCTACAATTCCTACATCTTGTGATTTACAAGGTATTTTAAATAAGAAGGCGTAATATGGAAAGGTTAAAGAAAATAATGAAATTCTTAATGATACTTCAAAAAATAGATGAAGAAATAGAAATTTTGTTGCCAAAGTATAAAGATATACTGAATGATTTGAAGAATTAAAAAAGTTGTATTGCAGACCTATAATTCTTTTATGATATATATACAAAAGATTTACCAAGATATTAATATAGAACCAAAGTAAATTTGGAATTCTAACCAATAAGTGGTTTTACCACAGTGCATTACATTAAAGCCTTTAAAAAAGTTATTGAACGTACTAATGAATACGTGTTCTTATCATGCTTTGAATTTATAGAAGTAAGAAGAGACATTAGATTATATAAGAGTTTCTGGTAGGATCAGAGCATTGGATATTCAAAATATAGACCCAGATTATTAAAATATTCTGAAGAGTAATTATAACAAGATAACAGCACTGAATACATTACATGGTCATATCAAGAAAATTAATATTGAAAATGAAGTACGTCCCTTGAATAATTCGGTGTCTCCAAATTTTTTAATACATTTTTACAATAATAACTTTTCAATTAAAATATAAAGTGAGTAAAAAGTAAATGGAGATTCTTTAAGACATTTTGATTTTGCAGATAATGTGATTGTATTTGTAAATAATGCATAGAAACTTCAGAAATGTTTTTAGAGTTAACAGATGAAAGTGCGATTAAAATAAAGTTGCATGGATTAACTCAGAAGAAGAAAATAAAGGTAAACAATCATGAATTAAAACTAATTAATAACTTTATCTGCTTTGGTCAAATCATTAGCACAGATAGAGATATAATAGATAAAATTATTCATACAATTAAACAGATATATATATATATATATATAATAGATATATATATATATATATATATATGTAGAGAAACATATATATATATATATATATATATATATAGTAACCTTCTTTAGCTAATCTAGTTAGTCAGCCTACATGTTTGGGAGCCATATCCTCCTCTGTAACCTTCTATAGTTAATCAATCTAATCTAGGCTCTCGTTTTAGGGCGACTAAATCCTCCTATGTAACCTTCCTAGCTACAACCAATCTAGAATATATGCCTAAAGATAAATGTTACACTATAGACATTTTTTCTTTATTGACTAATCTCGCATGAAACTATAAACTTAAAGAAGATTACAAGGTGATTAATGAAGATAATAACTTTTGGTCAAACTAGCTTTGAAATCCACAAACAAACAAACAAAAAGTTATGAAATAAGTTTAATATTCATCAAACCAATAAATAAATAATAATTAGTTCGATGGAATGAATATGAAATTAAAATTATAAATTAAGCACTAGGTAAATTAGAATGTAGATGATTAAATGGATGATGAAAATAAGTAATAATTAAATAATAAAATGAAATGAGTCTGAGAATGAAATGAATAGAGTGAAGATATATGAGAATAATGGATGTCTAAGATAATGATAGAATAAGAGTTAATGAATGATTAAGATGAAAATGTGATAAGAGCTAAAGAATGGTGAATTAATTATAACAATGAATTAGGATGAAATAAGAATGAAGAAATAAAGAAGGATTGAAATGACAGTTGAGAAGAATGATTATGATGGAAGATGATGTTCAGAACTCTAAACTAATATTGAATTAAATGATAAGATAAATAATAAATAGGGATTCCAACCTTGACAAAACCAAAATATTCACCATCAAGTCAAAAAAAGCTATACATTTAAGACAAAAGAAGCAATTTACACCTTATAGTTTGGTTGACTTTTATAAAACAGTGAATGTAACATAACTCAAATCCAACTACAATAAATAACTAGATATAAAATTTACGATAAATTCAAATTTTACATTGCACATTACTAACTTATTCTTCTCATGGTTCAAACAACTTAAAGACTGTTATACAAGATATACTTGGGTCAGGGAGAGGAATTTTACCACTACCCAAATATAATGCACAAATCGGCTTTTAAGACAAAATCGAATTAACAAACAATATTTAGTAATTTCAAAAAAACTTTATACATTCCCTAACTATTATACTTTAAGCTTTAAGAAATAAGAATACTTTTTCAATAACTTACCAACTTTCGTTTCTCAATTAATTATAAACAATGTGATCAAGATCAGTGAATGATAGATCTGCGGGTTCAAATAAACTGATTAAACCAATATTAAGTGTTTAATCTTTTAGTATACCATTTAAAATAATATGCATTCTAGATTAATAATATTTTGATTATTAAGTAATGATGCCTTAGATGTACTCATAAATCACAGGGCTTACCAAAATTATTATGATAAACTGGCGTTGATTGATGATGATTTCAATATAATCAGATGATATGTCGATAGCAATAACACTAATAATGTGTGTGGTGATTAGCAATAAGGATACAGACAAAAACTAAATAAATTTCAACACAACGAGATTTATTTACATTATTTACAAATTTATTTCAGATACATTGCATGAAATAAGACGAATTCATTAAATAAAATCAGGTATACAAATTAATTGGTATTCCATTGCCTACACACATAATAAATAAGACAAACTAATACAGTGATATTCGTAGTATCACTATTATTACTATTGGCAGTGTTTCTATTATTATTCTATCTTATAGAATAAGATAGTTAAACTTTATTTAAGCTAAATTAGCGTTTAAATTATAAAACAAAATGTATTTAGGTCTTTGGGATATACACAACTTTTTAAATGTAAAACTCAAAGTTATAATTTAGTGTATTAAACTGTAGCTATTTTATTTATCAGAATATGAGAAGAACAATTATAATATTCAGTACAATTAGTAATTATTATTATTATTATTATTTACTATGAAGGGATTTATTGTATTAATGTGGGGACGGACATTACAAGTCAAATGAACACATGACACCAAAACTATGCCTATGTCCACAACATAATCATTTAATAGTTAACCTATCTTACTGATCCATCAGTGAATCACTGCTTGATAAAGATAAATCAACATTGTCCATGTGTATATCTTGCTCTTTCATATACAAGTTCTACAATCACTAGCAAGTTTTGCTTTGTTTGTTTATAAGCTGATGAAGATCCTACAACATCATAATGGCACTTCCATTTAGGCAAACACTATAGATAGATCAGTATCCCTGAATCTAACTTTATCTTAATCTTGCTATTTACTTTCAAAATACAAAAACTTCACCATATACAGTAAAAAACTAAATATATTACCTCATGAGGGATCAAACAATAAAGGGAGACTCTATAAAACAATACAACAGTTGTACAATAATATGGCCAATTCTAATACCTTTTCATAGGTATAAAAGTGTGGGCATTGCCTTATCATAGAGAAATATAATTCAGATCATGGATATCATCCTCTTTTTGGAATTAACTATGTTAACTAAGCACTGACTATTAATAAGCCTCAACAATATCCTCTCATGTAATCAGCAATGGGAGATTCTCCATCAATCCATGCACAATATTAATATTAATGATACTGTATTTGATGCCATTATATGTGGCACATACTTATCGGCTGAAAGCTGTCACGAATTCTTGTCAATACAATAGCAAGATAAAATAACACTAACAATAAAAGTGGAAACATAAATATTCCATTTCACAATGCAGAACAACTATTAATGTATTTATAAACAAACCACCAACTTATAAGTCAAATGACCATTAATTATTTTAAAATAATAACTATACTTTTGTTTTGGCAAGCCATACACACATAAACAATGAAGATCAGCCTACATTTTATATTTAAAGTGGACATGTTCATACATAGGCAAAATTAAGAAATGAAAATGCTTATATTAATTATTTCATATAATAAAACACTTGGGTCATTATGTGTATAACTTTGACAAATTTGAGCCTGTTTGTTTACCCTTCAATAAAATATTAAAATCTGTTTTAAAAATGCAAGAGAGAAATATCTCTCTCTCTGTCTAAATAAATAATATTTAATAATATGTTTTCCCTCAACTGGGAAAATAACAAAAATATGTGTAATAAATGTATATATCTTAATACATCTCTTCATCCTAACAAAATATATTTTATACCTCAATATATATATATATATATATATATATATATATATATATATATTGTAACGAGCACAGATGACGTTACATTGTGTTTTATTATTAAACAAGTTAAAATAAGAAGTTCGCATTTAAAAATTTTCTTTAAGAATTAAAAATTGAAATTAAATATCATCTTAAACTCATATATATTAAATTGCACAGATAAAAAAAATTACTAAAATAAAACTGTATTAAAAATAGAAAAGGTATTTTAAAACAAAAACTTAAAAAGATTTAGAGATAAAAATATATATTTAATCTTAAAAAACACAAATTAATCAGAAATGGAAATGATTGTTAATTAGTTAAATGTAAACCACCCTTGGGCATTTAAATGTAAAAACATCGGTCAGATAGGAAAACAATAGAAACAAATAGCCAATGAAAGAAATCCATCAGGAAATCGGACCTCAGCGAAAGGATCATCACATCGATGACATAATGCCAAGTCAATCCTTCGAATACGTATAAAAGGAAAATTTGGAAATTATTAATTAGTGATTGGTAATTATTATTATGAGAAGATGGAGATGTATTAAGGTGGAGAGTTGGTGGTGAAGGGATGGAAGGACACATGTTCAAACCCTTCAGTTGTTATAAAATGGAAAAATGAAACATCGCTTTCCTTATATTTAGAGGACCACAGGATCATCGGGAAATTTAATGCTGGATTTCAAACGGCAAGCAACTGTAAAAGATGAACATTTCTAAAACCGTAAGAACTTTATAAAATATAACGAACAATATTAATTTGAAAACACTAAGAACTTTAAATTTTAAACTTTCCTAGTATTTAATTGTTACAAATAGAATTAAAACTTTCCATATTTAAATGATTACAAATAGAATCGTATCTGACCAAATTAAATTCTTTATTAATAGTGTTATTTGATGTATTTTTTTCTTATTTATGTAAAATCATTTCCATTTATTTATTTTTTGTTCTTTAAGTTTTTATCATGAATTTTTGTTTTTCGTTAAATTAATTATATAAATGTTATACTTGTCGGGTGTGAATGGCTATATAGATTTGTAAAGTTATATTAGGGGAGGGTAATCTTAGGTTATTTATGTCATTGTTAAATTGGGTCAATGGATTGGATATATTGATGTAGTTAGTAGATGTAGTCGGAGATTCGCTACTGGCAGAATCGCTTTATACACCACACTCTCTTGTTTTGCCTATGGAAGGAATTATAAGATGCAGAGCACAGTTCCTTTCTATGGAGTTTTTTTTATTATTATTGCTCTTCTTGTCAGATAGATGTCATATTCCTATTTGACGAGAGGCAATTTCTTCTCTTAACTTTTTGGTGCCGCTGTATTTTGTATTACATTGAATACATCGATATATCAGATGGATTGGCACCAGTTTGGCTGCAACTTTTAGCCTAAGGTTAAATAGGGATAGAATGTTTATTTTCAAAAGCGAATTTATGTAGTCTATTCATACTCAACACTAAATAAAAATGCATTAAATTTAAGTTGTTTATAGACATTTGCATGGATTCGTTATCGGTTAATTATGTTTTGGATTTCATATTTGTTCAAAATATATAGACATTCGATAAATAATGATACCTTACTGGTGAGTATCTAAAATGTATTTATTCGGATGTCTTTTAAGTTATTGGTGACAATGCAAGTATCTTATGGTGAATACTATTGGGTTATGTATAAATTTCCTTCTACAATTGTCAGTAATCAATAATTTTGTATTTTGATCATTTATGTTTATTTTGAAATGTTTTTGACCGTGAAATCTATGTAACCGATCTATATTCAACATTATAAACAAGCTTTCATAAATTTATCTGTGCGAACTTAATTAAAATGTAAAATTAGAATATAATAGTAATTAAATGTAAATTAAAGTCAAAAATCAAAGTTGAAAATGTAGGTTAAATTTTGAAATGTAAAACTAATACTAAAATAATTTTAAATCTTATATATATGTGAAATAAATAAATTTTTGTGTGTTAATTACTGGCAGTAGCTTATTTTATTCTTTTTTTATATACTCTTAGAGTATATTATTAAATCTCTGCTATTCCACTGAGCTAGTGACATGGGCTAATGACCGGAATCAAAATTTAAAAAAAAAATTTTTTTTTTCTTTTTTGACTTACGTATCTGCCTACTTTATAAATTTTTCTAGGTTCAAATGCCTAGATGGCGCCCTGTAGTGCAGTTTACATAAGTCTACCTACTCCGGATCGTTACAATATATATATATATAAATCCCTGAATAACATGTCACAAGTATATTATAATACTAAACATAACAATAACAAATAATAAATGAACATTTTCTCTTATTAGATTTTATCCCATTAGTTCGAAGTTTGTTCCATCCTTACGAGCTAAAATGATAAGAAAACTGATATCCTGAGCAAACATTCCTACATAAGATATTCAAACACTTTTTTGAGTGTAGCACAATTAAAAATAGGTTTATCCATTTTTTTATAGATAATTTTTTTTAAATGAATTGATAGGTCTATTACGATCTTTAAAACAAACTTTTTAAATTCATTTATTGATTTATTTATCGATGTCAGCATCAGCATAGTGGGACAATATTTAAACACTTCTAAATGTAGAACAATTAAAATATGTTTATCTATACTTTCTGTAGATAATTTTCCTTAAAATGAATTTATAGGCTCACTACAATTAACAAGTTTAACTTTTTAAAAGCATTCATTGATTTGTTTATTTTGTTTTTCTTACTGCAGTAATATGTGTAATAATTTTAAATGACCTTGACATTTTAAAACATTTTAAAATATTATTAATAGGCATGTTGTATAATAAAGGTTAAAAGTAAATATTTATTTATGCATATCTATCAGCAAATTAATATGTGTTTAATAATACTAAGAAGTTATTCAACTGTAGGCAATTATCAATACATATCTTTGGCATTAATAATCGGTCATTTTTCTATTTTTAATAACTACGCATATTCATGCTAAAACAGCATTGCACAGATGAGTTTTCTACTTTGATGAGAACAAGAAATAAATTCATGTATTTTTCTTTTTAAATTGATTAAACTTTATATGACTTTTAAAAAAATGACTTTTTTAGTTGGTTTGCTTTATATTTTCACACTTACTTCAAAATTATTTTTCATATGTCATAGCATCGGCCGGGACGCGAACCCACAACCGTCTGCAACCAACTACTTGCTTGCATGGCAGCTGCGATACCTCTCGGCTAACAACGCAAGACACTTCAAAATTATTTCGAATTATATTTTAGGAAGATTATAAACTAACAAAAACCAAAACATTTTAGTCTTTATCTTTTAAATCTAAATAATTTATGGATTATTTTTAAATGTGAAAATTGACTAATATAAACAACATAAAATAAGTTGCTTACATTTTCTGGAATTGTTCTTAGTTTGATGTATTTGTTAAGGCAAATAATTATCCATATGGATGTTATTCCATCTTCTCCAGTATGCATATTAGGAATTATAAAATCAATGGAAAACAGTGTTGAAATAATGCAAGGTTTAAAGTTTTTACTCCATACTTTTAACTCCACATTATCCTGTAATTTTGTTCAATTTAATCCACAAGGTTGTTACTTTTCAGCTTTGTCTTATTTACTTTATTTTATAAGTGTAAGAATTGAAGTCTTCTTGTTCCAATTTTCTTCTCTTAATAGTCCGCCCCCCCCCAACAAAGTGTTATATTATTTATACCATGTATTACAGTGCATTATGGTACTAAATGGGCCAATAACTGAACAGTATGAATAAATTAATACTTGTCCCTCTAGTGATGACTACCTAGAATGTTTTATATCAATTTAAATTGTAATACAATATATTTAAGATTGTTTACCAAATTTAGAAGAATTATAAATTGATTTTGTTTTAGTTTTTTTTTAATTACTGTTTAATAATAATAATAATAATAATAATAATAATAACTGAAACACAGGCTTGTTATATACCTGTGGCTATATATATGTAATAGAGGGTATATGAGCACAGACTTTCACACCACCCACCTCTCTCCACTCTATCCAATAACACTGATACACCTAAACACATATATGCTGAAAAGATAAATAATCACCAATAAACGCATTTCATGCTAAACCAGCAATAATCAGTTGGTCCAGACTATCATCTTTACACACATATATAGTATAAGTGCTCAGATATATATTAAGATAGACTATCCTCATAGTTTAATGGACAGGCTTCAATCTACTCCACACTCCAACTCTTCAACTATCCATCCAATTGAAAATCTGATGATGGAATGCTCAAAGGCCACCCTGAGGCTGAGATTATTGTCACACCCATGTTGACCTAAGGTCAATCTGAACCCCACATGTACAGGACATAATCCATTTAATACATATGCAAGGATGGGCAGACATCTCTATAATGTAATAACTGAAACACAGGCTTGTTATATACCTGTGGCTATGTATATGTAATAGAGGGTATATGAGCACAGACTTTCACACCACCCACCTCTCTCCACTCTATCCAATAACACTGATACACCTAAACACATATATGCTGAAAAGATAAATAATCACCAATATACGTATTTCATGCTAAAACAGCAATCATCAGTTGGTCCAGACTATCATCTTTACACACATATATAGTATAAGTGCTCAGATATATATTAAGATAGACTATCCTCATAGTTTAATGGACAGGCTTCAATCCACTCCACACTCCAACTCTTCAACCGTCCATCCAATTGCATATGTATTAAATGGATTATGTCCTGTACATGTGGGGTTCAGATTGACCTTAGGTCAACATGGGTGTGACAATAATGTTGGCCTCAGGGTGGCCTTTGAGCATTCCATCATCAGATTTTCAATTGGATGGATGGTTGAAGAGTTGGAGTGTGGAGTGGATTGAAGCCTGTCCATTAAACTATGAGGATAGTCTATCTTAATATATATCTGAGCACTTATACTATATATGTGTGTAAAGATGATAGTCTGGACCAACTGATGATTGCTAGTTTAGCATGAAATTCGTATATTGGTGATTATTTATCATTTCAGCATATATGTGTTTAGGTGTATCAGTGTTATTGGATAGAGTGGAGAGAGGTGGGTAATAATAATAATAATAATAATAATAATAATAATAATAATAATAATAATAATAATAATAATAATAATAATAATAAAGTGCTAAATATTTTCATACTTCCAAATTGGATTTATACTATTAAAATATTATTTGAAAGAGAGATGCCAATATCCACTCTATCAGATTTTCTAGTGTGTCACAAACAGTCCAAGCCATCATCACTCTCAGCATATTTATTGGTGAGCTTTTGCTTAATTGGAAAATTATAATCCAACAAGCATTTCAATCTATAACTGATTTTTACACACTGATTTTCAATAAATTAATAAATTATTATTAATTAAAATTTAATATTTTACATCCTCGATCACTTGAATAAACCTTAATATCATTGAGCCAAACCATATGGTTACAATATATATATATACAATATATATATATATATATATATATATATTGTATATATATATATATATATATATATTATTTAGCTCCTTTCTATTATTATCCCTTAACTAACAAAAATAATATACATGAAATAGATGTATATATTTTACACATTTGTCTTTAATCATATATATATATATTTCATGTCACAACCAAAACATATATGTTTTAGCAACAAAATTTCCCAAATAACACATTACATAAGTAATATACATAACACAGCAGTAATAAAAAAAATAAGAGTACACTTTTATCCATTAAGTTTTATATGATCTGTACAAGTTATTCCATTTTTGTAAGTTAAAATAAGAATTAATATTGTGATGAGCAAACATTCCAGATAACACATATATTTTTTATTATTATCCTGTTGAATGTATAAGAAGCAATATTCAATACTTATTCAAAAGCAAAATTATTTGGTGATTTCTGAACCGATAATTAATAAGGCAATTAAAATTTCCACTTCCAAGTGTATCATACTTATAAACAGTTTATCCATTTTTCTGGAAATACTTTTCCTTAATAAATGAGTAGAAATTTATTCTACTTAACATATTTATTTTGTTAATTTTATTCTTTTCCTCCATGGTAATATATATATATATATATATATATATATATTTTTTTTCCTATAATATATATATATATATATATATATATATATATATATATATATAGCAATGTTTAAACAGTTGGGGCATTTTTTAAAAAAAAAAACAATTTTTAGAATCTTATTTATACGTATGAACGAACGGAAAACTTTTATATGTAAATAATTATTTTGTTCCATTATCATTAGTAAAATGTTATATAATTAACAAAATTAAAAGGAATTTATCCAATTATTAATCTGATATATTAAGCACTTTTATTGAATTTGCAGTCGTTTATTTCTGTCATTACACAAATTCCCACTAAAGATAATCAGCAGACGAGTGTTTATTTCTTAAGAAAGAATTGATAATAAAATCACTTACAATTATCTTTTAACATTATTAAAATTATATGATATAAAATGACTTTTGATTTATTTATACAGTCTTCTAAAATTCTTCTTTAAAATTATTTCAAATTATTTTCTTGAAATTCCGATTTTCAGATGATCATATTATTTTGCTTTATATTTAATATCGGCGGTGAAATATAAACACTATCAACTCTTTAGTGTACTTAAAAATAAATTGTGTATCATTTTAGAAAAGAATTTTTTAAATATATGAATATTATAAAAGCAAAACCTTACTTCTTCTTGAAATTTCCTGGGTTTAAAATAAGATTTATGAGAGACAGTTATGATGTGCACAGTTTCCATTTCTTTTCCAGTATAACTTTTCAGAATTATCAATTAGTAAAAGAATGGTGTTTAAATGACTGCAAGGTTTTGTAATTTTCTATTCCAGCATTTGTAGATAGCAAGATATTATCATTTCATTGAATTAGATTCCAGAATTTTCTGATATTTAGTTTTTTTCCTTATTTTAGATCAGACTTGAATTCTGTTGTTGCTTAGTTGTTGTTTTTCTTAATTAATCCACCCCCCTACAGCTAGGTTAGCTAATATATAGCTTATTTTTCTAATGCATTGTGGAAGTGAATTGGCCAATAATTTTTATTGTGCATAATTAATGTTACCCCATCTGGCTTCATTTTTAATAACTACACATTATTATTTAAGACAGTTTTAGATTTAGTACATAAAAAATATGCTTAAGTAATTTACTATAACATATCATTTTACAAAACTTACAAACTTAATTGCATTATTTATTTATTTTATTATTGCTATTCAAAAACAATAAAATAACAATATATTTATCTTCCAAATAATAACAATATTTTTGAATTATTACTTTAGTCTAGTCAGAGCTTAGACTGGGTTTGAAGTCTTATCTCCACTCAAGCAAATTTCCCAGTGCATTAAAAGCAATCTTTATTGAAAGCCACTTGTTAAGATTTTAATACCAAATATATTATTATTTAAAATTTTGGCTTATTTAATCCAGGGACTTAAATAAAAGGTCACAATATATATATATATATATATATATATATATATATATATATATATATATATTGATATATATATATATTGTATATATATATATTGTACCTATATTGATATAGGCACATATAATTTTATCTAAAATTATTATTAAAGTAATCTTTCATAAAAGAAAAACAAAATTAAATGTTGAAGAGTTTATTGCAGCTTGTTTTTGAAAAAGATAAGAATTAAATAATTTTCTAGTGTTAGTTTTTGAAATAAAAAAGCTACAATTAATTAATCAAAAGGGGGGAGGGGAGTCTTGGTTTGAAAAATGAAACTAAAGGTTTACAAAAGGAAATAAATAGTTTTTTATTAGTATTCATAAAAATATAATTTAAAAAGTTAAAACATACAAATCTCTTTTCATTCAAGTTTAATTAAAGAAAAATAATGTTAAAACTAATATATGACCGTATATATGTGCGATTGTCAACAATAGAATAAATGTTATTATAAATAAATGAAAGTTAAAGAAGATTATTATTAAAAAACATGGCAATGGTTATTAATTAAAATATAAAACAACATCTCTGCATGGCTATTACTAATTAAGCAATCTTCCAAAACACATTTATCAAAGGATTAATTGATAAGGAATTTGACAACAGATCTTTGCCAGAGATATCCGAAAGACAACAAGGCGCAGGTATAAATAGACCTTTTTTATCGGACAGTAATCAGTTCCTCAAATTAATTGAGTGTGATCAGTTCCACAAATTAATTGAGTGAGATCAGTTCCACAAATTAATTGAGTGAATGCAGTTCAGAAATTAATTGTGCAGTTAACAAACAAAATGCAGTGTTGAGAAGATCTTGGGAATGCATGTTTATCTCCAGCCCAGATGTCCGATGAAAACAGCAGATCTGCCCGTGAAATAATGTCAGATTAACATCGTAGAAAATCTCCATCCGTATCTAATTGTCTTCGATAGTAATAATCATGAAAATAAGGAAACTCAGCAAGGAAATGTCCCAGCTGGCTGGAAGCATTCATACTGGAACCATTCATACTGGAAGAAACAACAAACAAGAAGAAAACAAAGTGTTAAATCTACGTTCAAAATCCTAGGTAAAACATTTGCTTATTTTCGTTTATACTGTAATAGCCATTGCATTTCATTAATTCGTGCAAATCCTCCAAGTGTCTAGTTATATGAACTCGATATCATACATAAATGAACTATTGATATGTGTGTGATTAAATTTCAAACACTATGTAGTCCTTTATTATCATTACTATGTGTGTACATGAGTTAATATGTGCGTGGTCATTATATCAATATTTATTAGGTAAATTAGAGTGTTTTGTTATTAAATTTATAGGAATGTTTAAACTATTTAGAAATGTTAATTTAAAATATGCGTGTATTTTATTAGAATTATAAAATGTTTAAATTTAGTAAATAAATGTTAGTTAATAAATTATCTTTAAAATTAAACTATATTTGTCGGTCACTACTTTTTATCAATTCTTTTACCAAATTCTTTTTATCAATCTCCTTTTATAAATTCTTTTTAACAAATTCTTTATCAAGTCTTTTAACCACTAATTAAGTATAATCTCTTAGTGATTACAAACAACTGAGCTTGTCATGGATTTAGGCGTTGAGGTAGTGACCATTGCCTAAAGTGCGTTATTTATTTATCCTTGAATAGATAGCTGGCGCTCGTGTTTAAACACAAACAAAAAAAAGTGATTTGAACTTGGTGTTGAACTCAACAGCCGAGAAGAAGTTATGTCCTGGAAATGTAATGCTAGTTATATATTTTATAGCTATCGTTTGGGCATACATACTCTCTGAGTATGTTCTTCTCTGCCTAAGAGGCCGGTGATTCGAATACACATTTTGAACCCGGTTCAAAATGGCTAGACCCAACTGTGGGGCTGAACCTAAGAAACAACAGTAACGAGGTACTTTGTTTCTTGTTTGAAAAATTTGTTTTATACAAAAGTTAAATTATGTATGTAAAAGTGTTTTAATTTTAAAAAAAAAGAATTGACTGAAACTTTCTTTTTTTTTTTCGAAATGAAAAGAGATTTTGACATTTATGCTATCAAATCAGAGTCAATTGGGTGTTATGGGCAGAGTTAAAGCATTAAGAGCGGGTAGTGAAAAGGACAAAAGGCTGGAGTTAACGTGAGTTTTCGTCTTAGTAAGAAAAATAAATAAATAAGTTGTATTTAAATTTAGTTTAACATAAGCACTAGTACTTTAAAATTGAAAATTTCGAAAATGGATCCGAAAAAAAGCCCAATATATTTTAAAAATCCCCAGTTAGTAGAAAAGGAGAAAGAAGAAGTATCTGAGATGCGAATGATGATGAAAATGATGATGAATATGATGCAAGAGTTCAAAGCAGAATTGATAAAAGAAATGTGTCAAGAAATTAAACAAAGTCAACAAGAATTGTGTCAGAAATTTGAGCAAAGTCAGTTAGAACTCAAAGCAGAATTGAAAGAAGAAATTAGTCAGGTTAAAACAAAAATTAAAGAACTCAGAGCAGAAGTAAGAGAAATAAGATGTGAGATAACGGTAAAGGTAGAGAAGAACCAAGAAGTTATAGAGTTAGATTTAATTAAAGAAAGTCAGGAAGTTGAGGTCATGAAAGAGGTAGAAATTGAATTACAATCAGATAGCATTGTGATAAATAAAGTAGACACAAATGTAGGTCAAGAAATAGAAGAAAAACTTAAGTTCAAGGTAGTAGATAGTGTAGAAAAGTTTTTACAAAAATTTAAAAAGGTTAAAGTAAACGTTCGCCTTTGCTGTAGACATAGATTTAAAACAAAGAGGAAGCATAGGAAAAAATATTCACAATTAGGAAAAATATGGAGGTCTGTAAAGCTTAAAAGTTTTCTAATTTACAAGGCAGAATATAGAATGAAAAGAGAAAGAGATAAAATAGATTTTAATCAAGAAATAGAAGTGAGAATATGGAGTATGATTTATATTATAAAATTAGTAGAAAGAAAGAAGGAACCGCCTGACATAGTTTAAAAGTTAGTAAACGGGCAGAATAGTAAAGGAAATAAACAAAAAGGACCGGAAATGGACTATGAGTCTAATATAATTATTTTGACATAGGTGAAAAGCCTGAATTAGAATTTCACTATTTAAAATGATGGATTGTTTTGTCAAATAATAATAATGGAGGCTTTGTAAAATAAAAGTTTTTTTTCTCCACGCACATATTAATTAAGGAAATGTTCGTAAATAAACAGTTCAAATAAATAAAAATCAATAAAATCAAGTTAAATAAATGGGTCAAATTAAGGATTTAGAAATAATGTTTGTAGAATTAGATAAATGAATAAAATAACGGAAATACATAAAATAAAAACAAAATAAATAAATAAGTATAATATATCTGTAGAAAATAAATAAAATATTCATAGTAAAATAAAATAGTTTTTTGAATATACACATGTTAAAATAAAAGTTTGTTTTGAATACCGTAAGTTAAGAAAAGGAGGTAAATAAATTGTTTAAAATAATCAAGTTAAAAAAAAATCTCTAGTAAAATAATAATGAATGAATCATAATAAAGCAAAATAGTTTTTTTCCTGAGTACACGCACGTCAATATATAAGTTAAAGTAATGGGTTAAAGTAATATCGTAATATAAATAAATATGTAAATTGATGTCCGTGATAGTTTAGAATAGTATTGTAAGTTAAATAAATATGTAAGATAATGTTCGTAAAAGTTCAGAATAATATAAATAAATATGTTAAAGTAATGTTCATGTGTATTTAAAATAATATTGTAGGATTAGTGATAAATAATATAAAGTCAATCTAAGTTATATTAGGAGTGTATAAGAGTTTGAATCTAATGGGAATGAGGGTAGTATTGAAATAAGTTAGATAAGGATTAAGTTTAAAGCTCTCGACTGGATAAATTATAGTACCCGCAACGGATTGGCCGGGATCATTCCTCTTTTAAAGAGCGCACTGGCAACAACCAGAGTAAGTCATAAGTCACTTTTCAGGGGAGAATCTTCATATCTCGTACATCGTTTTCCAAAGCATAAGTTGGAAATGGACAGTTGAAAATTCCTGCCATTGCAGCTGCTTAGTCAAAGTCTGATCAAGAGAATCGGCAATCATTTTCCAGGGCATAAGTTGGAAATGGACAGTTGAAATTCCTGCCATTTGCAGCTACCTTTTCTTAGTCAAAGTCCGATCAAGAGAATCGGCAACCGAAGTTTCATTTACAAAAGATCCCTGTGCCACAAATTTAGTTTGTCCTCATGGTCATTATGCAGGACAAACATTGTAAGCAATGTTACCAGCATAGAAAGAAGAAAAGCATAATTGGAGATTGCCATTAGTATGGAAAGAAAAAGATACCAAAAAGCAAACTTAGAAAGAATAATAAATTAAGATTTAATATTGTCAGAGATAAAATGGTCAAAAATGCCGCATTTTACTCTCAAAAGGAAGGGCAGTGTAATGTACCTATATTGATATAGGCACATATAATTTTATCTAAAATTATTATTAAAGTAATCTTTCATAAAAGAAAAACAAAATTAAATGTTGAAGAGTTTATTGCAGCTTGTTTTCGAAAAAGATAAGAATTAAAAGGTACAATTAATTAATCAAAAGGGGGAGGGGGAGACTTGGTTTGAAAAATGAAAATAAAGGTTTACTAAAGGAAATAAATAGTTTTTATTAGTATTTGTAAAAATATAATTTAAAAAGTTAAAACATACAAATCTCTTTTCATTCAAGTTTAATTAAAGAAAAATAATGTTAAAACTAATATATGACCGTATATATGTGCGATTGTCAACAATAGAATAAATGTTATTATAAATAAATGAAAGTTAAAGAAGATTATTATTAAAAAACACGGCAATGGTTATTAATTAAAATATAAAACAACATCTCTGCATGGCTATTACTAATTAAGCAATCTTCCAAAACACGTTTATCAAAGGATTAATTGATAAGGAATTTGACAACTGATCTTTGCCAGAGATATCAGAAAGACAACAAAGCGCAGGTATAAATAGACCTTTTTTATCGGACAGTAATCAGTTCCACAAATTAATTGAGTGAGATCAGTTCCACAAATTAATTGAGAGAGATCAGTTCTACAAATTAATTGAGTGAGTGCAGTTCAGAAATTAATTGTGCAGTTAACAAACAAAATGCAATGTTGAGAAGATCTTGGGAATGCACGTTTATCTCCAGCCCAGATGTCCAATGAAAACAGCAGATCTGCCTGTGAAATAATGTCAGCTTAACATTGTAGAAAATATCCATCTGTATCTAATTGTCTTCGATAGTAATAATCGTAATAATCGTGAAAATCAGGAAACTCAGCAAGGAAACGTCCCAGCCGGCTGGAAGCATTCATATTGGAACCATTCATACTGGAAGAAACAACAAACAAGAAGAAAACAAAGTGTTAAATCTACATTCAAAATCCTAGCTAAAACATTTGCTTATTTTCGTTTATACTGTAATAGCCATTGCATTTCATTAATTCATGCGAATCCTCCAAGTGTCTAGTTATATGAACTCGATATCATACATATATGAACTATTGATATGTGTGTGATTAAATTTCAAATGCTATGTAGTCCTTTCTTATCATTATTATGTGTGTACATGAGTTAATATGGGCGTGGTCATTATATCAATATTTATTAGGTAAATTAGAGTGTTTTGTTATTAAATCTATAGGAATGTTTAAACTATTTAGAAATGGTAATTTAAAATATGCGTGTATTTTATTAGAAATATAAAATGTTTAAATTTAGTAAATAAATGTTAGTTAATAAATTATCTTTAAAATTAAACTATATTTGTCGGTCAATTCTTTTTATCAATTCTTTTACCAAATTCTTTTTATCAATCTCCTTTTATAAATTCTTTTTAACAAATTCTTTATCAAGTCTTTTAACCACTAATTAAGTATAATCTATTAGTGATTACAAACAACTGAGCTAGTCGTGGATTTAGGCGTTGAGTTAGTGGCCATTGCTCAAAGTGCATTATTTATTCATCCTTGAATAGATAGCTGGCACCCGTGTTTAAACACAAACAAAAAAAAGTGCTTTGAACTTGGTGTTGAACTCAACAGCCGAGAAGAAGTTATGTCCTGGAAATGTAATGCTAGTTATATATTTTATAGCTATCGTTTGGGCATACATACTCTCCAAGTATGTTCTTCTGTCTAAAAGGCCGGTTTTTTGAATCTACATATTCGAACCCGGTTCACTATATATATATATATAAAATCCCAGTGCCTAACGCTATACTGAAATAAATATACAAATATTATAT